>JAOEGS010010699.1:3024-15404 GCA_025447755.1 Corythornis vintsioides
ATATATATATTTATACTCCAACATGTGACAGCAGGTTACTTTTGGAGTGAGAACTGTGGATAATGCAGCCTTGTGCTTTTCTACTGCGTGTGAACATGGAAGTTCTATAGGAAAGGAAAAAAGGTTGTTTGCCTGTCACTGGCTGTAGCCCTTCTGCATATAAAGGTTCACAAGGCTGTGTTTACGTCCCTCATTGCATTTGGGAGTGGTGAGGAATGTTGGTTTGAAACTTAAAGACTTGTTTAGAAATGCTGTGCCATGTTTCCTGGGTGCATCATCATGTCTGACTACATTACCCATAAGACACCAGAAGCATCACTTTGCAGAAGATCTTGCCTATGGTGACAGTTCCTGGATCCATGATGGGAATTGTGCTCTGGACCTGCCTCAGGCAGGTGAGAGTCTTGTGATAACCATGGAGATGTTTAGAAACATCCACTTAAAACTTAAAGCTTCTGATTAAGACATGTTAAAACACATTTTTTTTTTCTCCAGTACTCACTCTAAAGCAGAAACCATTCTCTGTTGTTTGGTGGTTTGGCTTGATGTTTACAGTTTCATGTTTTTCTTTGCTGCTTTGGGGAAAGTTATTTTAAATAGTAAAAAAAAGCTTCTGTTAATTAGCAAAGTACAAAAGTAATTTCTAACTAGAAAATATATTATTGGAGCAATTGGGGATCAGTTCCTTCTTAGTAATAGAAGGTGGTCATCATTGCTGCAAAAATTGGGTTTCTTACTCTTTAGGTTTACACACTTTTTCACAGGACCATGGTGGAAATAATAGGATTTCATGTGCATAGCATGAATGAGCAGAGATCTTCCTTGTTCTGGATCACTGTGATTACTCCAAGGCTGATTTTAGATGGCATAAAATGTCATGCTATTGGGATCAGAACTGAAAAACAAGTCCTTTTCTTTCTCAGATGGCTTCATTTCTATTGCTAGAGGCTGTCTAACCTAAATCTTATTCCAATGCACATCTGCTCTGTGGGATCAAGTGTAGATTTTACCATGAGCTGAGTAGATTACAGATATGTCACTTGAAACCAGGGTATATCTTGTTCTCAACCCATGAAGCCATTCATTAATAATTTTAAAGAAGATTTTTGAAGCCTGTTTCAGAAAGGGAACCAGACCATAGAAATCTGTCTTGCTTCAGGATGCTAAAAGTGAAGGCAATTTACTTTTCACTATTTGTTGTGATGCAATCACAGCAATTTCAGTTGTAACCTGACTTTGTCAAAAAGTAATTTTACAGTATCTACTTTTCACATTAATTTTTCTCTTCTGGGCATAACCATGCTTATCTATGAGATTCTGTGCTTTGGTGTTTGTTTTGTTTTATTTATTTTTTTTATTCTGTTGTGGCTGTCTATGTAATATCTGTCAGAATTATAGCTGCCTGTTGTAGATTTGTCATAAGATTAACAACAGTTTACTAAGATCAGTTTTTCCATAGAGGCTATACTGCCATATAGAATAAGTTACATTGTAAAATTATGTTATATATAGAAATATGCATGCTATTGTCTTTACTACAGGCTTCTTTATAGAAAGAAAAATGTGTAGAAAGAAAAATCTTTAATTCCAGACAATTTTAAAGTCATTATTGTGATAGATACCATAATTTGTAAAGAAACTAAGAGGAAATTAAAACTGTGATACATTCAAATACAAAAAGTCCCATCAATACTTTACTTCTGCTGAATTTGTATTAAGGAAGTGGAAGAGATAAAGTACACAGGGAAAGGAAAATACTTTATTTGCCCTCCAAATTTTGTTTTGGATCCACTTTTATTGTGATAGGTGATGTGCAAATACAGCATCAGACTGTGGATTTAACAGCAATAAATCTGCAAAATTTCCTGAATTTTTGACTTATCTCAAAAACTGGGAAGAGCATTTGTACAGCTCATGCAGGATGTGTTCTTGACTTGTTCAGTTCAAACACTTGCTAGAGCTGAAAAACTGTATTGAACTGGCATTACAAGTGTACTAGTTGCCCTTCTTCATTTGTGGGCAGTTTTGTTGTGGATTCCAGCCATGTCTAGTCTATCCTAATGCTCAGCTTAAGTGTTATTATGATAATGCTCATTAGCCTGATATTCTACAGTAGTGCTAACCAAAAAAATAAACAGTTTTGTAAAAATTCTGCACGACCATTTCTGGCTTGAAACCGCAGTTTTTTTCCTGGTGCAAATCTCAGACCTAATCTCATTTCCAGTGAGGCCAAAACACTAGTTTGGCTTAAAGTTAAGAGGGATCCTGCCCATAAATCTGGCCAGTCTCCATACAGATAACATCTGGAAAGTTGTCATTTAAAAATATGTGGGAGAGCTTGGGATAGGGGTGTAAATAGTGGGTCAGAGCTTCTATCCAAAATGAAAAAAACCCAACTCTCAGATGTCAGACATCCTTGCTCTAGGCATGTTTTTTGTTATGATTCATCTATCGTTTGTCAGTTCCTGTTCTGTCAATATAATTTGGAGCTTGGTGTCCTTTCTGAGGAACAGAAAGAGGAGGTTGACAGGCAAAAGACAACGGGGACAATGTGAACATGTTGGATGACTTAATGGATACATCCAGTAAAGTCTCCTAATAAAGACAGAGATGGCTATCACTCCTATTTCAATTTAATTTGTTCTCTGGCTGACACCTTTAGGATTCTTATGCATAATGACTTTATACTAAGCATGTTTGTTGACTTTGGTCTATGTTCTTCATTAATGAAGCTCATGGAAACTTTGTGTGATCCTTCAGTGAGAACAGCTTTTGCCAAGATATTCTTAAGCGTGAATACTTGCAAACTGAAACAGAATAAAAGCACCTTGGATTCTGTGTAGGCAGGGAAAGACTGTTGATCTGCCTCTTTAATATTTCCATTCCTTTCTGAAGCTGAGTCTTAAGTAGTCATAGCCCAAAACTTGTGACTTCTCAAGGGTATCTGAAGCTTCAAAGGTCACAAACTGATTAGAAAAAAATTCTTGTTTTATTAAAAAATCACAGAAGTTATGTGAAAATAGGACCACTGTATACTACTCTTCATATACATTATGACCCTTTTTTCTATAGGAGCCCTGAGCAAGCAAGACAAATGCTTACAGATGGAAACCAATCTAGTTTTCATCCAAAACTGTCTTGCTTTCAGATCCCTTCAGTCACTTATACAGTTATTCAACAGCTCAATATAGGTTATTTCTGTTTTAACTGTAAGACAAATTCCACCTTTGTCTACCATAAATTCCTCCCAAATGAAGAGAAGCTTTAAATACAAATTTTACCATAATTAATCCCATTTGGTTTTCTTTACCTACTTCTTTTTTTGTTGTTGTTTTTGGTTTGGAGTTTTTTTTGGTGGTTTTTTTGGTTTTTTTTTTGTTTTTTTTGTTTGTTTGTTTTTGTTTAAATTTGTCTGTATTTGATGCTCTTTCTTTTTGAAGGAGCACTGAAAAATCTCCTTCACAAGGTACAGTCTATTTCTTGAGTTCTCCATCCAAAATGACAGTTGCTTTATCCTACAGCTCAGGTAGACTGCTTCCAACTAGAAATATATTTTTGTGTCAGTGTTTCAATAGCTGACTTTAAAAGAATGATAAATGCAAACAATATTTTGGGTACCTATCAGAAATTGTCAGTCTTCGCTTTATAAAGATAGTGTTTGGTTTGGTTTTTTTTTCAGTGTAAAACTTTATAAAACTCAAGTTTCATTGGAAACAAGTTTATCGTGTCATTCCAAGTTGAGCCTTGTTCTTTTCTGGACATCTCTAAGGTTTCTTTAAAAGAGGGATATGGTATTACAGGAAGAATGTTACTCTTGTTTGCCAAAGAGCTGTACTATGTTTACTATAATAAGATTAAAGGAAATTTGAAAGTCAACGCTAGCTCAGTGGGAAACTGATAAACACACGTTGGACTTGCAGGAGCACTCTGCCCAGTAGTATTAGGAAATTTATCACTATTTATTTAGCAGTTCAGACTTTATCAAACAGATTTGTTGTCCATTTAAAACTATGCCAGATGTTGAAAGACTTAACAATATGAATGTGATTTGTGGAATCTGAACTATTATCCTAACACAGCCATCTCATGTGGTTTAGGATTGGGACTCTCAGACTATAGACATTCAAAATAAAGAGTCTGTATCTTATCCTGTTGCTTTCCAACATCAGTGGTTTGATTCCTGGCACTTATTGTTAGGTCAACTATTATAGCCACAGTCCTAACAGTGATTTTCAGACTCTGAGCAAGCTGGACAAGGGTGTAGCTCTTTGGAAAACTTATTCTGGAAGTAGCAAACCCATCAATGTCTCTGGGTCCATATATGGCATTGATAGGCTCTACTGTTGAGAAGTAGTGGCAGTTGTCTCATATTTAATAATGTTTGTTTATTTGTTCATTGGCCAATGTTTCAACTAGAGAGTGAATTCCAGAGAAAGAAAACGCCAGTGGGATGACTTTCCATTCCTAAGTATATGTTAAGATGTAATTTTTACATGGACATGAATGCTGCTTACATATCAGTAAATCTGAATGAAATAATTTTGGTATGAACTTCATACAGGAAATATTTTTGGAAATATCAAGAGTAGAGGGGAGTATATAATCACAATTCAATAAATAAAGCACTATTGTAAATGTTTTCTTCACTTCCAAAATGGCAGATAACTTGCAAAAGTGGGCAGCTACTCACAGTGTACTTCTGAATACCAGAAAATGCCAGTGGTTTATTCATAACATATGTTGGCAATTAGGAGGAACTTCAGGGTGGAATCCCTGTTGGTAATGGAAGCCACTATTGTGAGGTGTTCATGCTGTGTATGATTATTTGATAAATAGGTGGTTAAGGAAATCAGTTGGTTTTAAGCTTTTTTTTTTTTAGCTGAAATTTCTTAGAGAAGAGCTGAAAAGGTGAGGCTCACTCTTTGTATATTTATGGATTTGTATGTTATCTATTAAGTCACCCCAAAACACTAATTTCTTCTCCTGTTCGTGCAAGATGTGAATGTGAGCTGCTCATCTTCTTCAAGATATTAATGTCTGAAGAAATCTTTCTCAGCCTGTTCAACATGCTTGTGAGGACTGATCTCATTTTTCCAGCATTCCTCTCCCACCCAAAATTATCTTTATATGTCTGTGAAATCACTGGAAATGATCTTACTCAGCCAGCTGACTTATCATTTCATTATGGTCCATGCCTCCCTATTTTAACCACGACCATTGTACAGTCCATCATGTTGTGGGGTCTCTGAGACTGCCAGTAACCATGGGAATTTTTGCATTGGTTTCAGGTGATCTGTTCAGAGAGTGCAACTGCAAATGCATAGGTGAGAATTCCATACCAAGGGTTTCCAGTCTCAAAGGAGACTCTTGTCTATCTCCACTGGCAGTCCAGGATTCAGGTCATGGGGGGGGCAAGTTCTGCAGATCTGTACTGGGCAGCTTCACCTGGGTTTTTTTTTTCCCCAAACTGCAATTTAGGTTTATTTTTTGAGACCTGAAATATATTTGTCTCTGTATTTTGTCATGGGTTTAGATTTACCTTTACTATTACAGGTCAGTGCAAAATTAGTTGGTTTTTTATTGTCATATTAGAATATGCATGATTAGATTTATATTAATTAGAGGCTTAGTTTTTCAATAAAAGTGAAATGTAATTGGTTATGAATTGCTCCAAATTAGATTTTTTAATTTTTTTTTTCAAAAAATTTCTTTTTAAAGTGTTAATGGTCCTGTGGATATTCCTGTTTTGTTATGCTGCCTATGACTATGCCTATGATGTCATTTTTAGGTAGATACAGGTCTAAGCTTGTGCTCAATGGGTCATCCTGCCCTTGGCTGTGCTTTTGGCCCCTACATCATTCCTTCATTCTGTTGCAGACTTTCTTTCTGCCATCTGACATGTTCAAAATGGTACATTTAATAGGTAAAGCAAAAGCAACACACCCAGGCAAAGCAAAACAAGGAATTCATCCCATCCCATGTTTAGCCATCTCCAGGAAAGCAGAGCTCCATCACACTTATTGGTTATGTGAGGCACAAATGTCATCATTCTGAATGTCTCCCCATACCTTCTTCTTCCCCCAGTTTTATATGCTGAACATATAAAACTTATGGTATGGATGTTATATGGCATCCCTTTGGTCAGTTGGAGTCAGCTGGGGTTAGTTATCCCAGCTGCATCCCCTCCTATATTCTTGTCCACCCACAGCCTCCTTACTGGTGGGGCAGAGAGAGAAGCAGAAAAGTCCTTGACTCCATGCAAGTCCTGCTCAGCAATAACAAAAACATTTCAGTATGATCAGCACTGTTTCCAGCACAAATCCAAAACATAGCCCAGTGCTAGCTACTATTTAGAAAATTAACTCTACCCCAGCCAAAACCACCACAAAAGACTATAAGGATGTGAATTCTAACACAGATTTGCACATACTGGATTAAATTAATTCCTGCACAGAATAGTAGAATAGTATATTACATCAAGACAATGCAAAAACAGTTTTACTTAAAAAAAAAAGTCACTGTTAACAATGATTTCTATATAGAGGGAATTTCTGTCCATTGTGTATTGCTCTGCTATCTTTATTATTTAACATTTCTAACCTGGGATATCCAAAGCTTTTGTTTGTTTTACATAATGTCATTCATAGCTGTAAAATATATTTTACTGTAGTAAAAGAAAGAGACAACAGCAGATAATTGCTCTTTAACTTTTATCTTTTGAAGCAGTGCATCTAAACCCGAGTACAGCAAAGTAGGTAAGAGGGGATTTGTTTCTGATTAACTGAATTATTAGCATACATAGATTGTTCTGGAACATTTCAGTTATGCTTTTTAGTCCATATGATTTTTGGGGGTAGTTCTGAGCTAGTATCATATAAATAATATACTAATCCATAACTTAATAATTACATTATATATTATAATGTAATTATGTAATAATACATAATATACTAATTACAGAAATAATAACTTTCAAAATAGCTATTTAAATACTTAAGGTTTATGATAAAATTAATATGATTTAATTACTCTCAGTTATTCTGATTTGCAAATACTAGAAAGGTCAGAATTCTTTTCAAATTTGTGTTAAACTAGCCTAGATACTTTGAGATAGGGAGTTACACTATCAAAGATGTGTGTACTAAAGAGTTGACATTAACACTTCTGAACTTCATTCTTTGAGAGTCACCTTATTTATAGCAAGATAAATGCACTTTCAGCTCTGATTGCACAGAGCAGCAAAAGCATTCTTTGGATAGCCTGAGTAATAAAAAATATGTCATACCTTAGAGGATCTATTTATTCAAGAAGTTAGGAAAAAAAGGGATGTATATTTACAATCTGCATTTCAGAATATACAATGCTATTTGCACATTCTAGGATGACTCTTTTCATGAAATGAAATGAAATATCATAAGCTATGTTTTCACAGAGTTTATAGGATATTTCTAGCATGGTATGATAACTATATATGAGAACCTGAAAAGAATATTTAAGAAGAAAATCCAATCAGATTAATACTTTTATATAACTAAAAAAAAAAGAAACAGAAAAATAGTAGCAGAAGTGAAAAGTAAGTTAAGCTTTTCAGTGGTCTGTCAGCTTTAACTACAAGTTACATTCCAAACTGTTTATGCCTTCATAGTGGGGGTGGGTATTCCAGCAAGTGTTCTTTTTGTTAACCACCTTAAGGATTTATTTTATTCCTTAGAAACTGTACTCCTCACTCACTGTTTGTTTGGAGGTTTAAAAATATTTTTTAAATGGACATTTAACACATTTCCTAAGAAACATGAAGTGCATCTTTATTGTAAGATACCTGTCTGTAAACCAACAATCTCTTGGAATATAATTCTTTTCTAGGAGTTTATATATACAACTTGCTGTTGTTAAAACTTTTCATCAAGAAGTCAAACGTGATCTATTCCTCCCTAGGCTTCCTTCACTAGTGCATGTGAGGGAACTCACATCTAACTGCTATTGGATTTTATGTTGTGTAACCTTTGCAAGTATTCATTGCATGTTAACACTCGCCAGATAAAATTACTTATTCACTATTGACTTATCTTTGAGGGATGATTTAGTTGGTCACTATTCAGTCATCTTCATGCTATGTTGAGACAGCAGTCTCCCTCCAAATCATCTTGTGGCATGCAACTATTTCCCTGATACAAAGCTGCAGTTAGTTCGGTGTCTGCAGGAGGAACATGCAGGCAAAAAGAAAGAAAGGCAAATGTTGGCATGGTTTTGAATCTGCTCTTCAGCTAGCAGTCAGTGGTGTTGGCAAAGAGGAGGCTTGTGCATTGCTAGCTTTTGTTTGCTCCTGTTTGTTCAAGATCTACTCTCCAGGACATAGAAGGAGTGTGGGGAGAGAAAGGCTAAGTATTTAGCCATTTTTTCTTTCACTGTTTTTTCCCCTAGGATTATGTTATTTTGCCTCACTAAAAAAAAATCTTAAATCAAGAACCACTATAACATTGCCACTCTGTCTGGGTCACCTTCTCATATCAGCTTATCCTTTATTTAAAATATGTCTGTAAGCCCCACCTTGCATATATACATGACTTGCAATAAAACCTTGACACGTGCATAAATTAATGCAAGGAGCATTTTGCTTTTATTTTAGATATTTCAGCACGGTCTCTGAGTAACTTAAGAAGAATCTAAATGTATCTGGCCCCTCTGGCACTGCTGAGATATGTGGAGGATAAAAGTAGCCTTTGCCTTCCTTCCTTCCACCTATTTTCACTATGCAGAAGAGTGGCCTATTATGAAGGTCAAACAAATTCTGCAAATGACAATGTCTAGGGTGCTAGTTTGGGAACTTGAAGCCACAACCTTTTTTGTTTCATGTTGGGTAACTCGCCTTAAACCTGTATCTTAGAGAGCTTAGACTTTCCTTGCCTTAGCATTACAAAAACTTAAGAAGTTTGAAGGGTCCTTCCTCAGTATGTGAAGCTGTGAAGATAAAGTTGACAGTCTGGACTTAATAAACCTTTGAGAGAAAAGGAGAGGAATAGCTAAAGTAAACTGTTTTGTGGTAACCTGTTGTTTCCAAACAAATTCAAGTGCTCTATGAACTGAGCTGCAAATTATTGTGGAAGTGCAAGTCCAGATTTTCCAAAGCAGCTGCTTTTGAAAGTGGAACTGAGCAGCCTAAAAAATTCACTAGCGGCATAATTAGAAGAACTATTGAAGAGCATAAAAATTAGATTACTGGCAGCAAGAATTCCTGTAGGTGAGGCAACACCTGCATTCTTTGTGCTGTCAGTAGGGAGAGTTTGGGGACTAAGTTTGTGGTGTAAACAAATCAGTGTGCTGAGGTAGAGAATTATTACATTTCAGATAACACTGAAGAAGTGTTTCCAAAACCCTGCCTTTCATAACTGGAGGCTCCCACAGAACTGGTGGAGGAAAAAGGCGGAAGAAAGATTAAGAAATTCTGTAAAATGCTACTTAGTGCTCTCATTTTTGGATGTATCTGCTGAGATTTTCCCTTTGTTAAGAAAAAAGGTAAAATTGAAGGCTGGGGAGGATCACTGAGGTTTGAATACATAGGTTAAATTACACTCTGCAACTGAAGGTGATAAAATCCTCAGAGCTATAAGAAGATGTAATTAGATCCAAGTACAGCTAGACACATTTTACCCCCTCCCCTCTACTGTCAGACCCATACATAGGGAATGGCCCCTAGTGCCAGTAGTCAGAATGTCACAGTTCAGAGCTGGTGAGCCTTTCAGAGGCCATTGGGATTTCCCAGTTACTTTTGAGGATCACTGAACATGATTTTACTTCAAGATGTGAAGATGCTGCATAACAAACAATTTCACAAGTTCATCGTTCAGTTGAGAGCCATGCAGGCAAAACAAAATACAGATACTGAGTTCTTTATTGATACTGTATTATTAGCATTGCATGAGGAGAGATTAGGATCAGCCATTCTTTGCTTAAATTATTTATCTGGTACAGCCAACTGGCAGTAACTAGGTCCTTCCAGCCAGGCAATTGTACCAAACAAGATGCTTGTGTCATGAAGCCTCCAATTAGTGCTCACATTGTGGGAAAGTTAGCACTAGCTTCAGAAGAACAGTTATTTGTTACCACAGCCAAAACTATACCTGATGACTAGATGATGATTCAGATGTTCTGGTATCTCTGAAGTAAGCCTTAATCAGATCTTAATTTGATTCAAGCCAGGAGTGTAAATCAGCGGGGTGCAGGATTATTCCAATTATGCTTCCATATTTCTTGCTTTAGAATATATATCAGTCATGCAATGAAAAAGTCCTAATTTCTTTATATCCCCCCCCAAGTTGTATTATCTTTCTCCCTCTTCACTTACCTCAATATTTTACCCATAGTAGTCAATTTCCATTAAGTTATAAGCTGTGAAAAAAAAAGAACATTAGGACCTCATTAACTATGACATGTTGATATTTAATTATTGGAGGTTCAAACTTCTTAGAAAGTCATGTAATGGGAGACTGAACCATCCTTAGATGACCCATGTGAGCCATGTAATTGCAGAAGCATGAAGAAGCAGAAAGCAGAAGTTTGGATTACCTCTTCCCTTGTCCTTTTTTCTGCTTTATGGCCAGATAAAGTTGAATTAATTCAAAGTAATATACAATTTAAAATATGCAAAGTAACTAAAGAAGCAGCATGATACTAAGTAGAAATTAAACATAATTTGTATTGGAATGGCAAGATATTCCAAGAATATAAATGTCATTAATAAATAATTTAAAATTCTTGGTAAACATTTTTGGAGTGGTATAATTTTTTCAGCTGTCAATAATTTATCTTTATGCACTTGCTGATTACTTCAAACAGATCAAGTATTTTTATTATCAGTATTTTTTGTTCATCTGAACTGTGTGAAAAATCAGTGAGTCGACCTGAACCTTGCCTGGTCTAAATGACTGTGTATTTTAAATCTCAGGGATTCTTTACTGATATTCCCAGAGAGTAAAATTATTGGTGCCGTTGGATTAATTATTCTATTCACCTTTATGACATCAGTATTAGTCAGATAAATCGTATGAAATACCTGTAAAATAAATATTTGCAGGGAATTCTCCCTCTATAGATTCTTTCCCTGATCTTACTGGACACAGTGAAAAGGTGTGTGGGATTTCTTACTATTAGAAAACATTGCAGTTTTGCATAGTACATTATTTTTTCTTGCAGTTTCTTCTCATCCTCTGCCATCCTTATCTGTTTCAGGATTCTACTTTGTATTAAATTTTCCTTTTCTTATTTTTCTTTTTTTTTTTTTTTTTATCCTACAATAAGGCAATGGCAATGAGTGATGTACTTTTTATTAGAATCTGAACATATATGCATAAATATAATGTAGGACTGTAGTATACTATTTATACTGTAGGATAAATGTAGCACTGATTTAAAAAACATACCAGAGCAACTGGCTTCTCTCAGGAATAGCAGGGAATTAACAACAGTAGCAAATCAAATTTCAAAACACCTGAATTTTGGGAGGATAAAGGCAGATGGGAAACTGGAATTGTATTTGTGTGTGTTCAGCTTCTGTTTGAGAGCAATTTCATTTGTTTGTTTGCTGTGCTTTGTCGGAAAGGGAGGGTTAGACAGTGGATAAAACTTCACAGGGTATTGCTGTGCTTATAGGACAAATGCCATAGCTTTATGATGACACCTGTTGACAAACTATTCCACACCTCTTAATTACAGGTATAACAAATACAGAGGAATTTGGGTGTTTGCTGTCACAAGGACAACACAGAAGGATCAGAAGAAAAAAGCATGATATTAGCATAAAATTGTTTAGCCACACTGGCAAATTCAACAATTTTAGTTCTCTGCCTTGAAATCAGTCCTCAAAAATAGTTTAAAACCATGCTCAAATTAGCCTTATGTGGAAAATGGTATGTGTGTGTATGTATATGTGTGAAAAAGCTATAGGAACATAATTGATTTTCTAATGATTTAAAAATTGCATAAATCAGATAAAGCAGGCAATGCTTCCTCTAAATTAATTTTGGGAATATTTAAATATTTTGCAGAACCTTGAGTCTTGGCCTCTTTTGCCAACACAGGAACATTAAATAAATATTATGTATTCTGCCTACAGCAAAAGAAATCAAACTGAGTATTTCTGAAAGCATCTGATAGTATCTGCATTATAAACCTGATAGGTTCACAATTAGCATATTTCTGTGTGTTAATCATAAGACTGGTGCTGAGCAGTTTAGTGAACCCACAGCAAATGTACCTTAAACAGTACTGCAAAAGGTATGATGATTTTTTGCTGTGGTAGGTAGCACAAAAGCTAAAAACCTAAGAAGATGAAAAGATTAGAACATTAGGCAAAAAACTATTAAGATGGTTCTTTGGAAGAAAAT
>JAOEGS010010699.1:17559-47056 GCA_025447755.1 Corythornis vintsioides
TTATTTGCTTTTTTCAATTGTGATTTCTGAAATCTTGGCACATTTAGTTATAGTTTCTGTGTATATAAATGTTCTTGGTTTTCTTCCTTGCCTCTCCTCTAGAAATTTTCATGGCTTTCCTGAAGCATGGTGCCCAAAAATAGCCTCATAAGCTATTACTTTCCATTCTGTATTTGTGCAGCCACATTTTCAAGTCCAAAAATAGAACCTTTATTTGTCCTCAGTGTTCTCCATATACCACCAACAAAGTCTGAAGGGCACAGATACAATGGGTTTCTTTAACATTTACATATAATTTGGGTTAGCTGTGTCTGTATGGAAGCTGATTTAAGCTGAAGGCTTCCCTTATGAGGAATAAATATTACTTGAGGTGATTCATTAAAAATAAGAGCTATACATTTGAGATGTCAGATATCTTTTGCTGTTTATATGTCATCTGATCCCAACTGCAAAGTTGTCCAAACTTGATACAATTTCCATCTCTTAATTTTAATTACAAGTTGGTAGAGTGTGTTCCCTGATGCTTTTGATTTGCTGGTGTGTAGGGTACATTATCACACTTTTTTTTTTAACTTCAACAGGCTTTTGGAGCTGAATACAGGAAGCCAAATAAGTGTTTGCTTAACTTACACAGTGTTATTTTAAAGCTGTCCTCTCTTAATCAGATGTATTAGCATCATCACTCCATTTCTTCCCATGTCACACAGAACTTATGCTTTTGCCCAATGAGAGCAAATTTAGTCATGTGAATTCAACAGCCAGAATGAGTGACCAACTTTTGTTCTGGTTCCAGAGCTCTATTCTGAAAGGGAGGTTAGAGAAATATTTTCATTGTGTTATAACTTTCTGATAGATTATCTTTTTTTTCAGATGATTAACCCGCAGATTGGTTTTGTCTCATGAGAATTTTTATCTTATTACATGGAAAAAGCAGAAGCCCAACCCCCTTGCCAGAGAAGGATCACCTAGTTAGATCACACAGGAACACATCATTTTCATGCTTCTTTTTCTATGTTTAATATTCTTTTTTGCACTACAGCTGCAGAGCACATTTTCAAGATAAGATAAAAGATTCTCTTTTTAAGTAACCATAATATCCATTGAGGACCTGAGATAAATGGTGCATACCTCTGTTGTAAATTTAATAATAAGTAAAAGCTCTTCTTAAGGAACTTGCAAAAGTAGAGTCATATCTAGAGCAGAATGAGGTTCTGCTGGAGAGCTGGTTGCCTCAGCAGATATGCCTGGTGCATGTTTGGATGCCCTGGGCATCTGAATGGTACAGCATCACATTCTGCTGATATTATTATTTTATTTCCTCTCAGTGCTGTGGTACAGACTGTAGTGCTAACACCAGGCCATTTAGATATAAGGACCATGCATCTCTTATAGGAAGCAAAACCATGCATTTCTGTCATTCAGCACCACCTTTATCAGCCACACCCTTCCAGTTACATTAGCCTCCTCCACCCTGAAACAGGTAAGTTGGGTGACAGTGTTCCCAGGCCCCAGTTTGGAAGGAGTATCAGGGTGTGGCTTTTCAGCTGATTGAAGGGAACCTGCCTGTAGGCTGGCACTGGCAGGGCAGAGGAGCCCGGCACTGGCACGGGGGGCACTGGCATCACTACTGATGTTGTGGGAAGCTGGAAAGCCAGCTAGCAATGCAAAAAAAAAACACAACCTTTTTGCCTGGATCAGCAAACTTGTCTTGCTGATTGTGTGGCTGCCTGGTTGTTAGTACTGGTGCACAGTGACCAGGGAGAAAATGTGTTGCATGCGTGTTAGTGTTTGTGTGCATGCTGGTGTGTGCATGTGTGTGTTGGTGTGTGTGTGTGTGTGTGTTGGGGTGTGCACATGTGTTGTGCACATGTGTTTGTTACTGTGTACATGTGTGTTGGTGAGTGCAGGTGCCTGTGGGCTGGGCAGGGATTTATATTTAAACCCACATCCTGAAATATTTTTATCAGAATATAGAACTGAGAGACAAAAGGCATAAATTTTAGTTTTCTTGGTCTGTGATTATTATAATTTGGATTAAAAAATCTAGAACACCTTCTTAATGTGTTGGTGAGGGTGATACAATTCAGGGATCTTAAATCAGGACCTCACTCTCCATATCACAAAGGCTAGTCACAGAAAAATGATGTTGGGTATTATTATATTTTTGAGGTCCAGGAATTTTGTGCTTATTCCCTACCTAATAACCCAGCTTGAACAGAAAGTATGCATAATTCCTCTTGGTTCTTTCCTCTTTCCCTGCTTTTTCTTGTTTTCAGTTGTGTTTATTTGCAGTATGGAGGGAATATGACTTAAATTACCTCCAGTACACATGAGTACTGAAACTCTGAGATTATGTTTATAAATGGGGAAGATCTTGTTGCAGAGCTGATTACAAGCAAGATAAGTAGCTGCTCCATTGGCTAAATTTTTGGATGACTAGTAATAGTTAATGCTGTTCAGCTTCCACTCAGTGATGCTGATTGGGTGTCTGTGAAACAAGTGACAAGGCAAGATAATCAGGGAGCTGCTGAGTAGCTCCCAAGCTTCATCTGCCTTCTCTGTGAATGGCAACAGGCAGCATTACCACCTATTTGTTTGCCTGCATGTCCTACAGAGGCACTGGTGTATAGGCATATAAGCAATGATGCCATCCAAAATGAATTTGAAGGCTTTGCAGTTGTGGGAACAGGAGTTTTCTGGAATGCTCACATTGATTCAAGTGACATATATATGTCCCTGTCACCTATTTCTAAAGTGTCTATAAATCTAATCTCTTCTTTCCTATTAAATGCTTTGCCATGGATTTAGCAAGCAGCTTGAAGGAAATAATACCTTTTTTTTTCTTTTTTTTTTTTTAAGGGGGTGGAGAACAGAGAGAGGGCCTCCTTAAAACCATGGTATCTAGATGATATCTCTTTATATCTTCTGTACAGTTCTGATGTAAATCCACTTAGTAGATTGCCTTCTGAAGTCTGTTTCTGCAAATTCAAGTGCACTTCTCTTGCTTCCTTTCCCCTTCAAGTCTGCAGTGCCAGTGCATTTTCTGCTTAAAAAATATAGTTTAATGATTTAATTCTCACTCCTCTTTTTCTTTTTAGATAAGTGTAAGAGGCCTCCCCTTCAGCCTTATAACAAATATGTAGATAGGAAATTGTGCACTCACTCTGATGTAGCCTTTTATGTTATTCATATTGTAAAACAACAGCTTGATTTTGGGAGTGGGAGGGAAGAAAGAAAAAAAACCCACAGATGTTCCCTTTGTTTTTAATTATCTGAGTTTTGCAAAGTGGCAATTAGTATTTTTTAGTCTTTGTGCTAAATAGGAGCTTCTTAGGATCCTCTAAGAAAAATGTTTTTAGCAAAGTTAGCAGATTTTCAGACAGGTGAGTTACTTCTGTCTTTGCTAGGTGCATTTTAGTAATGTTTATCATAATTACTATTCCTTTTCTTTTTGACACTGACATCATCCATGTTCTTATGCTGCCTAAATCACTGATATGACCTACATGGAGTTCCTCTGCAATTTTGTGCTGGGGAAAAATTATGTAAGCTGAAATAATCACGCAAAGCAAATAATTTATTTTTTTTTTCCAAATCCTACTTTTTTTTTCAGGAAGAGATATCAACATCTTTAGACTAAAAACACCTGAAGGTCCTAGTTCAATTCATGTATATATTTTAGGTCCTGCCCATTCCTGAAACAAAAAGGTGTTTAATGTTAACTCTGTGAAATGACTTCTTGGCTTTTGAGGGTTTAATAATTTTACATTGAAAATGTCTTAAAAGCAGCTTTTGCTTACTGCACCTTCTTCTTCTAAAGGAAAATAAGAAAGAATTCAGCTAATCTGAAATGAAAACTTAGTCTAATGGTCAGGATTTCATTTTCTCTCCACTGTGGAGATGAGGCTTCCAATGTGTCTGGTTCTCACAGTGTCAGAAAGTATTTTCCATCTAGCCTTATTTGAGATTCTAGTCCTCTCAATCCCATACTTCACTTCTAAAAAGTGAACTCCTAAATGAGTATATGAGTTGTGTTCATGGTCACTCACTAAGAAGCAGAGCAAACCTACAGATCAGAGTATTTTTCTAGGATTGGTCTTATGTGGTCTAACAAATTTCAGTGGGCCTTAGCAAGTGGTTCAGATGGTATTCAGTTTGCTGAGCCAGCTGGGTGGTTTGTAGGGTGGTGTATATAAGTTTAAACTGGTTGTAGTGATTTTCCTCACACCAACAGAAAGCTGTGTTGATGCTAGGGGTACGATTACAAGTATTTTCCAAACTTTTCAGCTGCTCAGTCTCTCTTACTACTTCAGTGTGATATGTGCAAGTGCTTGAAACAACACTAAGTGATAGGTAGGGTAGGGTTAGTAAAATGGTATATGCTGTAATGTACAGTATGTTCTCTGACTACTAAAAAAACCCAACCAAACTTAAACCCTGATTGAGCAAGCTTTCTGATTACTCATTGCTCTTCTTCACTATCAGTCTTTCATTTGCTGGTCACATATGGAAATATTAGCTTGCATTCAACATTGTAGTCACGTCAAAAGGGAAGCTGTTTTGGCCACTTCACTTGGGCAATTAATTACTTTCAATCAAATCAAGCACGGACATGAAATGGAGTCTTGGCATCTTTGTCCTTCTGTATGGTAACATGAGGTCATCAAAGATTACCAGAAGTGTCACCTTTCTCCTCTAGATTCAAGCAAGTGCTGCCTAAGTTAAGAGCTGGGCAAGAAGCCTTGAAAACACTAGGAAGAGGAATAGAGCTTGCCATCTCACACTGAAATTTATAGCTAGATGTCTAACTCTTTCCAAGATACCTTCCTGACCTTTCTAAGAATAGCTTTATGAGCCAAAGAGGAGAATTATTAGATTCCCTTTTACTTACGGCCTACTTCTACTGAGCTAGAAACTGTGAGCAATCAAAAAATAATCAAATCTTAACTGCAGTGACTTAGTATCAATGGTTTATGGCCAATCACTGTTAAAAAAAGAAGTCACATTAAGTTAATTAGCCTCCAGGTGCTGTGCTTATCTCTGCTTGTGTTTATGTAAATAGTCCCCAGTTACTATCAGCCAAAAGTAAATCCCTGAATGATTAAGTCCCAAAGTTGGAATCCTTCTCCTCTTTGCTGATGCAAAATGACAAATACAACGGAGGCTTCAAGACCTGAAATTTCCTACAGAAGGGGAGCTCTGGTACTTTTCTGTGGGTTTGTGAGCAGAGGATGATTGTCTCTATAGGCTTCCTCTCTTCTTCTGTCACAGGGGAAGAACTTCCCTGCTGTTATTATGAAACTTGTGGAATTATTCCACTCCACAGTGCAGACATCTGATGTGTGATTCCTTGGGATTCTGAAGAAACCAGCTTGTGTGTGTTTTAAATTACATATTTGTTCAGCCCTCTGAGGATGTAAAGAGCTGTGAACAGTAAATGCCAAGTGATTGCCAGGAAGAAACTGCTGACTGTAGTGCATCACAGACAGAACTCTTCTGTGTAACTGCCACTGCCTTGCCATGCACATACCAAAGATACCTGATTTTGATTATAGTCTCTCCTCTGATGATAGTGCTGTCTCAGGTTCTCCTGGAGACAAAGTCCTGGTCAAGTGAAAACATAAGCAATGATGTAGTCAAGGACAGTCAGTCTCCCCCAGATTCCAGTCTATTGACTCTTCTTTCTTCCTTGTTCTTTCTTCCTCATTTGGAGTGAAAGGCTAACAATCCTCATTAAATGAGCATAACTTGCTGTATTATGTTAGTCTAGACAAAGGAAATCAAATTAATTAGAAGAAAGACTGTAAATGTGCTGTGTAGGAGGACCTGTCATTAAAGTACCTCATCTGGGCTCCTGTGGCTTGGTGTGTATTCAGAATGATAGCTCTGGACTTCCTCTCAGCAGAAGAGAAATAGAATAATGCTAGGCTTCAATTAGAGACAGAACTATAATTCAGTCATGGGCAAGGAGAGGGGGAGGTGAGTAGGAAGACGGCCTCTCTGCAAAGCCTTAGTCATAAAACATAAAATCCCAGTTTATGCATGGCAACAGATCCTTCTGTGATTAAATTACAGCTTTCATACTCAATAATGGGCCAAGCCTGTAAACCAGAATACAGACAGAGCAAATATTTACATTCTTCGGGCAATGATGGAGGGAGAATGACTGAGCAGAGCATGAATCAAAGCCACAAGAACATAGATGTGGGACAGCCACGTGTTGCCATCAGTGTGAAGTGGGAGAGATGGAGTAAGTTTCCCATATTTGGATGTGAAATTTCCTACAGTGCAGGTCACCCCGCAGCATTTCATTGAAAATTAATATTTTAGTTAAGTGGCACACACTGCCAATAACAGTGAGTAAACTGTAGTTTGCCCATTCATGCTGTGTGCTCTGCATTTTCCAGTGCATTAGAAAGTTATATTGAAATGCTTAAGTATTTATGAATGTTTATGTTGACATTGCATACCTAATTACTATTTTATGTGTTTTCCTGACTTTATGATACCTTGTAAGTTCTGTACTTTTCACAGTTGTTGAGCATCAGCTGCTGTGATTTATTTTGGGCTAGCTGACAGCTATGACAGTCATAAAATTACTGTTAATTTGAAAGTATCAATAGACATGTAGTGACATAAGTAATTTTGTTCTTACAAAACAGCTTGAAAATAAGGATCAGAATAGTTGAAAACTTAAGAACTTGCATCGAGTTCTGATGCATGTACTAGGGCAGTCAAGAAGCTATGTAACTGAAGGTTTTGAACTCCAAATGCCAGCTTTGTTTATAGGCTTGCAAATGCATATATACAAATAACCATCAGAGCATGCAGTAGCTGTGCTTCTCAGACCCTCTTACATTTAAATTGCATTTCAGTTGCATACCTGAATTTTCTCATACAAGACCCTGAGTGAACAGGATTTCTTTCAGAGCAAAGCCCACAGCCAAGTTAAACATTTGAAACAAAAGCAATTTAACAAGGATTCTGCTGTCCCATTAATTAGTCCACAAAAATTAACTGCAAAAGTAAGACAAGCAGAAGCCTGGTTTCTTAGGGAAAGAAGGTGGCATGTTGTGACTCTCTAAGTATGTTTATGAAGAAAAGGGGATACAAACTGTTGCAGGATCAACTCAAGAGTAATACTGTGGATGGTATACAACAATGACTTGTTACTGCCTGCCTTCATTCTACAAATAGTACCAATAAGTTTTTTAATTGTTGGGCAGCTTAATCTCTGACAAGGGAATGTATTAAAAACTTTGAGGTGACTCACTGTTGTTTCAAGGTGTCTTGTATTACACTTGAACATTAGAGCTCATGAACTCTGATTTTCTATGGATGTGCCAGTCCCCCACAGTAACCCTAAACATCCTCTTTACTGCTCACGCCTGCTGTGGTACCAAACTCTGATATCCTTGACTTGTCCCCCTGCCATTCCCCTTCCCTGAAATATTTCTCATGCCTTCCTGTGTAATGCAATAGGTGTTTCAAAACTGCCTGGCTCTCAGACTTGTTTGAAATTTGGTCAGTGGATTAAAAAATGTAATTGTGAGATACTGTCAGATTAGTAGTTGCGTGTTGCTTATTAACCAAAGAAAAGGCAGAAGAGGAATTTTGTGCATATGGGAATTTGCATCCTACCTTGTAGAAAGACTATAGAATATTGACATAAGAGCAATTCTTACTTGAGCCATCTTTGTTTCACCTCTATAAATAGGATATTGGCTTACAATAGTCCTGTGCTCTGGAAGTAGTGCATCACTTGAAGCTACAAAGCAATAAAGCTTCTAACTCCATCCTTGTTCTATCTGAACTTGGGGAAACAATATTGGAAAATTTCATACAGAATCAGTTTTATATACAAAAGAATAATGATTTTTAATAAAAGCTTGCCTAAGGGTACCAAATCTGGATTGGTCAGCGAAAAGAAGAACATTGGTGCCATGCTGTGCAATTGAAAGATGTTGGAAATGGTCCATTCCCAGTTCATTTCTGACCTTCAGTAACTCAGTTCCCCTCTGTGCTCAGTTCTGGAGCCACCAAATGTTGCTTACCACGTTAGTCTACAAACATTTAAAGTTGTGCTGCTCAGTCAGGCACTGGTCTTGGATGAAATTTCTATGTTCTGTTGTAATGCAAACAACAAAAATGTAATGGAGACTACTCATTGCAAAATAGTCTTTTGTAGTATCGATTCTCCAGTGAGGAAGCAATGAAATGAGCTATTGTATTTAAATTCTGAACTTTCCCCATTCTTGTGTTGACTGCCCTCCTTTCCAACAGACTGAGGGATGGTCAGAAATGAAGACATTTGCTCAAGCCACCACTTCCCTTCTGATTTAGTTTTTAGTTTCCCAAGGGCAGAAGTTGCTGTTTTCTCCTGAATTAAATGTTGCCAAACGGGAGGGTACCAGCTGCCTTCTGCATAGAAGAATAAAATTACATGTAGGTTATTACTTCTTCCTGCACAAAATGTTCATGTGCAAACAGAACCAACTTGCCTATTTGGGGTTCTTTATCTTTTGCTGAAAAGCTGAGAAACACTGAAAATGAGAACAAGTATCTTTTCAATCTGGTTCACTCTCACAGAGACTTTTTTAGATTCATAGGAGAACTAACTTGCAGTCCTTTCCAAAAAAGGTAGCTGAGGAGTTTTATTTATTTCTCTGACTGTAGCATTCTTCTAAACCAGGTTGGGAGAAAGAAAATTGACCTCGTGGATGGAGAGCAGAAATCTGGTTTTATTTTGTGGGTTTTTCCCTCCTCCCACTCCCCCTTTTTTTCTCCAGTGTTGCATGTGCTGCCAGTACTGATGACTACCCAGACACTTCTGAGTAGGACATCTCACTCTGCTTGGGACAATTCACATGTGCTCACCAGGCAGACATTTGTCTGTGGTTGGCTCTAAAACCACAAATTCCTGAAGCTGAAATTGCAACAAATTTAGGAGTTTTATTCATAACATTATTCCAAAAAGCCTTTGTCCAGTTACCTGGTAGTATTCAGAATTCTGTATTCATGTTCTGCTAAAAGTGACATTGTAAAATGACCAGAGCTGTCAGGATAATTTAGGATGACTTAGGTTTTACACTTCTTGCAGCTTTTCTTCCTCTTCTTTATTTTGGTTTTCCTGTGTTAAAGTATAAATACTAACACAGTCATGGCATTAAATCTTTGATACTGATAAATACAAGGTAGTATGAAGTTGACAAAAAAGCCCATTGGATCATGCTTTCCTTCACTGTTTTATTCTAGTTGGGTGATTGCCTTAGTAATTGTATTTATTTTATGCATGTGTTTTTTTGGGAAGCATTGGTATTTATCATGGATATACATGTTAGTGAATGTATCTCAAAGAGTAGTACGAGGGCTGGTGCTTCTCTTCACCAGTACTTCCTCCCTCCTGTCTCCCACCCCCTCTCTCTCTGGTCTTTTGGAACTCTAGTTCATATCATGGATATAATTGATAAAAACCCTATTATCTAATGATTTCTTCGGTGAAGACTTGGCAAATAAAGAACAAACAATGAAATCAACAAACTTCTTGTCCTGGCTTTAAAAAAATGAGAAACATCTATCAATTCTTCCAACACTAATGCTACTTAAAAAAAAATAAAGTGAAGCACATGTTTAGAATCTATGCAAGATACAAAAGATTCAGCCTGTGGAGAGCCTCATACCATAGATGATCAGTAATAAAATATTTAAATCAATAAGCTTCCTGGCAGGATGTCAGTGCAAAGAGGAGCATTGGAGTAATGTGATCTCTTAACTGTGAGTAGCCACATTCTCAACTGTTTCAAATGAGCTTTCTGAAGTTCCTGAAAAAAAGGAATGGTTCAGTGATTGTA
The DNA here is from genome assembly GCA_025447755.1 of Corythornis vintsioides. Lineage (NCBI taxonomy): Eukaryota > Metazoa > Chordata > Aves > Coraciiformes > Alcedinidae > Corythornis > Corythornis vintsioides. The sequence continues at coordinate 27,411 of JAOEGS010010699.1, forward strand.
AACATGAATTTCTGGAGGCAGTAAAGGTAGTTAAGGAAGATAGAGGACAAAATATGAAGAAAACCTCATTTGGTTTAGGGTGAGTTTTCTTCATAATTGCTTGTGACTTATTACACATTGATGGATATGACAGGACTGGTGGGTTGAGTCCTTGATTCCTTTTACATTTTAGTGCATGGAACAGGGATTCTTCTAAACTCTCAGTCTTCTTGGATGTGGTTTTGAGTGACGAGGTTTAGGGGTGAATTTTGTAGAGTAAGACTAATGGTTGGATTTGATGACTCCAAGGGTCTTTTCCAACCTGAATCATTCTATGAAAAACTCTTGGTTGTAGAAAATTTGTAGTGAGAGCTGAAATTAGTATGAAACTAGCTTTCAGCTAACTTTATCTTAGCATAGCTTGGGTCCCCTCTGGTGTTTTTGTTCTATATACTTTCTTTTTGTCTATGATGTGCTCTATTTTTCAATTTTAAATTCAGTGTCTTCAGGAACTATCTTGAGAAGAACTTCTAAGTTGTGGCATGGTGGGGAAAATGCCATCCTCTCCTGAGGAACATGGGCTGGCATCAGTGAAGCCAAATGCCACCTTCTTCCAGAAACAGAACAGTCTGGCTCCTGAGGTATCCAGTCTGTCATCACACCTTTCCAGTTTCCTTCACAGCTTTGTGGTATTCCCCATGGTCATGCTTTGGTCTCTCTGGGGGAAGAGGTGTTGGTGTGAGGGAGAGAGAAGGATGGATCTTCGTGATGGGAGGGAGAAGCATGGAGAGGAGCAAGACCTCCATCCAAGTCAGCCAGTAAGGGTACAAGGAGTTTATTAAATCTGAATTAAATGTTTTCTCCTCCTACCACCTACTGCAATGGCTATGAGGCAAGGAAATAGCTTTCTTTCAAATCACTATAGAAGGTTCTTAGAGGGTAAGAATGGAAAAACTTCTGCTTCCAATGACATTAATTACTGTTTTTTAAACAATTATTCCCTTTGGTGTTGCGTGCAGTGGTTTTGAAAAGTGATGTTTAGTATTCCTAGTATTTGGTGACAAAACTCCTAAAATGCAGTGATTTTTAAATCTGAATATCTAAATAACACACTCTAGCAGCAGTACTGGTTTTCTGAAGTTTTTTTTGAAGCTTGGTCCTCCCCCCCACCTCCTACATGTTTTGTTGTTGTGGCTGGCCTCAGTCTTGGCAATTTAATCATGAGAATCAATTAATGATGGAATGATTTACTAAGAGTCCCATGGCTCTGCAAAAAGAAAGATATAATACAGCATTCTGTTATTGCTGACGTTGGGAAACAGGAGCAATAGTTTCCAAAGGATACTTAAAAGGGAGAAGTTAGCACCAAATGCCTTCCTAGCATAAAGATGCCTGATTTGTATAGTCTTTATTTGAACATTGTACCATTAGAATTGTGCCTAATCATTAATAAATTAAATAAATAGCGTTTTTGGATTCTTGGTAGAGAATCTGCTATTTCCTGGCTTCCCAATCTGTTGCTAAAGCCAAGTTTTAGTTCTTTGAGAAGTTATTGCCTGGCTTGTCTTCAAGGAACACTTCTTCTGTCCCATCTTAAATGCTGAGAACTAACCATGTACACTGTGTTCTTACATTAATATACATATGACTGGTTTCTTTTTTGACTGGGTCTGAGAGTAAGCAGGGAGTAGAACATTTGTATGTAATGGATATTCCCACTCATCTCAATAGTTAATCCCAAAGGAGAGATCTTGTACCTTTGAAGTTTGCAGGATGGAAGCTGTATAAGAATGATGCAGGTGATCAAACGTAACAGTGTCAGTACTGTACCACAGAACCATACCTGATTTCACCTAGCTCATCATTCCTGCCTTTTGCTGGTAGTTGAAGAGAAACTATTTTCCAAGACAAACTCTTCAGTGGTTCTTTAAATGCAAAATTTTTTAAAAGTATCTGATTTTTTTATTTTTTTTTTTATAATCTTCCCATCTATTGGTTCTTACAGTGTTTTTGATGGGTGTAGGATAGATATATAGTACTAAATCCTACATATATATTTACAAGCTGAATCAATCCTGTGACTAGACTCTCCATTTCTTCTGTAGGACAGGTTTTGCAGATTGTTTGGGGTTTTTTTTAACCATTGGCTGTGGCTTTTTTTCTGAATCCCTCCCAGGAAGGCCTGGTGAAGAGGAAATTTTGTGACATATCTGTATCAGAGAATTGGATGATTCCAGGAATGCTGATAATGTCGAGTGTTTTGTAAGTGTTGCATGCTAAAGCAAACAAACAGGGCTCACACCTGATGGTTTCCTGAGCAGCTAACTTTAAATAGCAAGGTGATCTTCCAGTTCATTCCCTCTCTCTTTCTGTCCACCTGCAATCCTGATCTACAAAACTGGAATTAATAGTCAGAAACTGTATATTGAGCTTAGAAACTGAAGTCATGCCTTTGAAAACCTGAAGAAACAATGAGAGAGTCACTGAGCACAGATGGTTGCTGAGATTAACCTCCTGACCCATCTTTCAGACCATAGGGCTCACTTCTGTGTTGGGGGCTATTTCTGAAATGATGCACTTGAATTCTGACTCCTGTGATTTTGATGACTTGAATCCAATCCTCCAATTCCCAAAGAAGTGCCCAAACCACAAAACTATAGGCTATTTTGGGGGTTACAGTGCTGCCTGTCCTGCTCTGGAGCTGGATTGCTTTCAAGAATGCATGAGTTCTAGGACCAGAAGGTCGGTATGCAAGAGGGAGCCTGCCTTGGTAGATATTTTATGTTACACAGTAATTGGATACAAACAAGAAATAAGGCTAAGGGCAGACACAGTGATCCTGTGTCTTCCCCTCCTAGCTGAGGGCCCTGACCTCTCTGTATTACAGAGATAGATCTTGGCATTCTTGCCTCTTTAGCCAAGGACTTCTTTACACTCCTAGGTACCTGGTAGCCCAGCACCAGCATGGCAGGCTTGATGAGTCTATGAAGTCATACTTGATGCTGATTTCCTTATCACAAAGAGATAAAAACACAGCACGTGAAATGCAAATGCAGCTAGACCTCGTTTGCTGTCCCTTATGAGGTTATTTTCTGCACCAGCTTCATGCACTGAAAAAAAAAAAGGGTGGGGGGAACTGGCAGCAGCTGGCAATCATGCTTTGAAAGCTCTCACACAAGAGCTTCCACTGGCTCTGCCATGGGGAAGCCCCAGTGCAGAAGGAATGGTGGGCCCATGCTGGCATTCGTGCAAGTTTTAGAGGCGTTGGTCTCTTGAGACAGTTCTCTTTTGCCTGGTCTCAGCCACATGCTGTTCAATTCTGTGGCATCTAAGTAGGACAGAACTGCCCTGTTCTTGCCAGAAACCAGATTCTTCTCCAGTACATTTTGTGTTTCTTCTCATCTCGCTCTGTCTGCAGACAGCCAGCATTTACCATGTTGCTTTGCATTCAGACTGATTTCTCCAAAATGTTCTGGTTTTCTGAGAATACTGAGTTTTTGCATGTGAACACTGAAAATATATGTAGCCCTTGGCATGTTGTGGGCACCAGGTGACCTTGTTTGCTCCCTTACTTGCTTGAATAAGGGGTTTGTGTGCCAGGGCTTAGAAAGGGGTGATTTGCAGGCTAGTAAGGGGCAACCCTGTGATTAGAAATTCCATGATCTGACAGGATACACACTTGACCTGCTGGTGTAAAATAGATTATTATTCTTTTATGTAAGCATTTTAAGGTACAGGTTTGATAAGGATCAATGGCAGAAATAGGTGGTGCATTCCTACCTGTCTGTAGAAGTACTTGCTAATAGGTACTGCAGCCTTTGGTTTATAACGTTACAATAGTGGCTTTGATTAATAATGCTTTATTATTTATAAACATAGACTTACTGAATAAATCCTGCTTTGTTTAATAGTTCTCCATGCCTCCATAAAACTATTTCAGTAATTAGAAAGCTACTATAATATTTCTCTATATGGTAGACTTTGAGTTGTTATCTCTTTGTCAGCTTTCCTGAATTTCTATATAGGATTTCTATTTGACCCCATCCTTGACATGAAAGGGAAGTGGATTCAACTTGCATTTTGTGATTAGAAAGGGCAGGTGTAATAAGACAGAAAAAAGGAAGGGGTGAGGGAAAGGCTGCATCTCTCCTTCTGATGTAACTCTGGAACTGTACAGTCCTCTTCCCCACCAGAATCAGAGAAATGAGACTGGAGAGGTGATATCCCTGCTGAAAAAGACCAAACTCTCTCCCTGAAGGACAGCAGAATTATCACAATTGCTTTATGGGTTTCAGTTTCAAGAGGAGAGTAGAAGAGTATGCCCAAGGAGTGTTGGCATAAGGCATCCTGTGGTTAACTCACCTCTGTCTTTTTCTAGATGTAAGCGTGTACTTCCTGGTGTTTTTTCTCTCCTTTCTACATAAAACACAAAGCAGTGGGGATCAGTTGTTTTATCCACTACTGAAATGCAGCCATCACTGCAGAATAACATGAGAACAGTTTGAAAGGAAGCATGGAACACTATATTCAACTGAAACTAATTACCTGATTAGGTTTTGGCCTGGCTTAGTGGGTTGACATCCAATGGTCTTGGCGACAGTTCCATGTGAGCAAAGCCAAGTCTAGTCTTGCTTCATTTAAAAACTCTGGACAAAACATCTGGACTTGTGTGCTGAATGCTAAGCAGTGTGCAAAATAGGCCACTGATTTAAAGTACCCATGGCTACAGTTGGGCAACTGGAATAGTTGCAGATGAATGAGCTTATTTGTGTTTTAGAAATGGTGATTTCAATGTGAAGGTGATTCTGTTTTCACAATCTGGTGAAATATAACTCTGCATCAGACCATCCTCCATTCACAGCTATAGGATTAGCACTTCTCTTCAGCACTTCAAACTTCTCCCCTTAGAAATTGAGTAAAAATCTGACAGTGAAATCTCATAAACTTAGAGAATCACCTAAAGGGATGCTATCTTATCTTACAGTAGTCTATTTATCTCTGTAGGGATTAAATATGTTAGGTATGCTTTGCTAGGTGGGAAGTATTATTTGCAATTGCTTTTGTCACCATCTGTTGAACCTTTGCCACAAACACTTTTTTTTTGATCAGTTGGTGTTTGTTTGGACAACAGCATGTTTTCATGTTAGGAGTACCTATGCAGCATCTCAATTGTTTGTAGTGGTAGAGATATGTATATTTACTAGTGTGATGGTATTTTTTTTTTTCTTTTGGCATCACTCTCAAGGAAAAAAAAAAAAAGTCAATACTTGGAAGGATTTGAAGCTTTTCTGGGAAGAGAGGGATGAATCTTTCATCTGTACGCTATTATAGAAAATACAGTCCATTAAGAACAAAGGTGAGCAGAGAACTTTTAGAAAGACTTGAAGTGTCCTTACCTCTGAAAGGGAAACTTTTGGGCAGCACTCACTGCTGGCACCCTAGAGCCCCTCTGTTGTCCCTTCCTAGGGAAAATGACATTAAATGACCTATCAAATGAGTTGTGGCAGTTCACTGGTGAGCATTGACTTTATGAGGAAATTTAGTATGTCTATTCTGATATCCTGGAAGTGCATTAAGGCCCATGACTAAAATGAATTGGACAAGTGGTTGATGAACATCCAAGACCTGGTAAAAGATGCTCCATAGAACAAGAAATTCTAATAGACAACCATAGGAAAAAAAACACTTTGGCCAAGTGGCTGACTATTTTAACTTAGCAACTGGCTTATGCTCTACCCTATTCCTTAACTTCTAAAATAAATATTGAATTTTATTGAATTCTCTTGTTTACAAACCTTCTTAAACCATTTGCCTAAGAGGCGCTGCAATAATGAAGTCCTCAAATTTGTGTTTAAGCATTTCCTCTTACTGCAAGAATAAATCCATCACGTTTTCAGCCTCCCACAGAGACAACAAATGAAAGCCTGTAAGTACCATAAAAGCCCCAAGAAACTTCAGAAGCAATTTAAAATAAAATAAAACCAAACCAAACAAAACCAAACAAACAAAAAATCCCAACCCACTTTGGAACACCTCTTGCTGCTCCTGTGTGGAATGAAGCTGGGCAGGAACTCAGGTGCTGGAGAGGGAGATGTGAGTTCACCTTGTGTGTTCTAGTATTCTCTTCCCCTCACCCCTGACGTCCCCAAATTTTCTGTCACACTGTTGTCAGTAATCTCCTGAGCCTTTGCTAGCCAGTAGTTTGCCCATCTGTTTGGCCCAGAATTCACAGAGGAGGAGGAAACCTTTCTGTCTGAAGCCTCTGTAAAATCACGGCTTCAGCAATCAAAGCAGCAGCATCCTTAAGGGGGAAGAAAGAGTAGCTGGAGATGTATTGGTGGGGTGGGCAGGAGTGATGTGACTTTTCAAAGGGCCTGGCTTCTTCATGAGAAACACCCTAGACTAGAGCTGATGTCCTAGGAGAAGCGGTGGGATTCCAAAGGCAGTAAGATCTCCACTTCTTCTAAAAGCACACGTGAAGTTCAACTCCCATTACAGTCCTGTGGTTTGAAAGTGCATCATCTCCCCTAACAGCCATTTGTGTTGCCATTTGCAGGATGGTTTGGAAGTTTGTCTTGGCTGTTTTTGTGATGGCAGCTCTGGTTCAAGTAACAGCCACCAGGAAAAACCGTCCTGCCGGCGCCATACCCTCACCCTACAAAGACAGCAGCAGCAACCACTCGGAGAGGAGGCAGCAGCTGAACAAGGAGGTGCTGGCCTCCAGCCAGGAGGCCCTCGTGGTCACGGAGAGGAAGTATCTCAAAAGTGACTGGTGTAAGACTCAGCCCCTTCGGCAGACTGTCAGCGAGGAAGGCTGCATAAGCCGCACCATCATCAACCGCTTTTGCTATGGGCAGTGCAACTCCTTCTACATACCACGGCACGTGAAAAAGGAGGAGGAGTCTTTCCAGTCCTGTGCTTTTTGCAAGCCACACAAGGTGACCTCTTCCACTGTGCAGTTGGAGTGCCCTGAGCTGGACCCACCTTTCCGACTCAAGAAAATACAGAAGGTTAAGCAGTGCCGGTGCATGTCTGTGAATCTTAACAACTCAGGCAAACTGTGAGAGCAGGAATGTTAGCTACTGCTGGGTGTTGGCCCCGTGAGATTTACTGCTGTCTCTCTCCTCCCACTGAGCAGACTGTCCTTTTTGTTGGTTTGTTTCTTCTTTCCATTTCTTTTTTGTTTTGTATGTATGTGTGTGTGTGTGTGTGTGTGTGTGTTTTGTTTTCCTTCAGGAGGTGTCTCTCCGGCAAGGAAAGACTCCTTGTTGCTTGCCTACTGTAAAAATGCTTTTAATGGGCTGTGTTAGGCACTTCACCATAAAGTTTCGTTGTATTTCCAATATCATCTGGCAGTTGAATCTTCTGGAGTGAAGCAGTCGCAAGCAGGCTTCCAGAAGTTGGGATTGATCATCTAAAGGACCAGTTGGCTTAATCCAGCATTAAATGTTTCCACTGTGTGGAGTAAAGCCCTCTGCCCTACACTCCAGTCCCCTCCACAGGATGAGAACACCTTCCCTATGCTTTCGTCCAAGGCTTGCTGATCCCACTTGGAAGTGCTGGGGTGTCACCCAGGACTGGGCACACAGATGAAGGAGAGTAACGAGGAGTCACATGCCAAAAGCAAGTGAGACTCATCTTCAGACAATTTTCATTGTGCAATGACAAACTGTTCCTGGCTTCTTGTCTGAATGGCAGATAAGAAGCAAGTGGGAAGAGGGCGAGCTGCTGGGTTAGCCACTGTGACCACAGAGCAGACTGAGCGTGGGTTTGGATACTGTCATGGTTAGAGTATATCGAACACATGGTCTCTGCAGCAGTGTTTATTTTGTAACCTAACTCTAGTAAACAACTGTTTAAAGTATTATAAACCTAGCCATGTATATTTTTCTTGTGGCAGAGTATGCCAGAGATTAAAATATGTTAAGAAGAGACTCAGTTGCTAGGTCAGCTACCTGGCTTAAAACGGGCATGCTTTAACTCAGCTTGCAGTAGGTTTTTGTGTGTTAGATATGTGTGTGTTTCTTACTCCAAAAAGGACAACATCCATTTATGACCTTTTATTTATGTCTGCTCAGACCAGGGAAGGTGGGAGGGGTAGGGAGAGAGGAGCTGAGAACACTTAAGGTAACAATGTTTTCCTTAAGTTATAAAAGCACTGTCAGATAAAGGACAAAACTTTGGTCATTGCTAGACTGAATACAAAAGCTGCATCACTATCATCACATTTTGGGAGTGGTGTCTTTCCTGTGATTGGGAACCATGTTAATGTGTTAGTGTTAAAGGACAAACCCATCTGTCTGCCACTAGAATGGGTCACAGCTGTAGGAGCAGGAAGAGAGAAAGTTGTAATTGCTACAGTACTGGTGGTCCACTCAGTTTTTGAGTCCTACATAATCAGTGTTCATGAACACTTGGAGTTCATTTTAAATCAGCCTATGTTGTTATTCAGTTGATGGAGTTTAGCATGTCCTGTATATCCCGATTGTTACAGTTCTGATCTCTATTAGTCCCAGCTGCATTACAATCCTATGTCTCAAAACAAACCAGCCCCATCCCCCAAACCAAAGCCCATGCGTGCTCAATTGGCTGAAGCTTACAAATTCAAAATGACACACTGACTCCCTGATGCATGTCTCACAGTTCAGCATCTGCATCTAGTGAAGCCAGCTTGCTGGGGGAGCCCTTTCTTGTCAGACTCTTCACATACAGCCACTTCAAGGGGTTAATGTGTTTAGCCAGCCAGGGGTTGGGTGCCACAGGTCTCTATTATGTGAGACAGGCTGCTCTAAGAGGCTTTCAGGACTGAGCTCCACGAGAGCTCACCAAGCGGTTTATGGGGATTGGCACGGGCAGGATGAGGTTGGTCAGGACTTTTAACCCTGTTACATGAACGGCTGTGGCTTTTCTGCTGTGCTCCTTCAGTCTGTCAGCAGTACACAGGGAGACTCCTCACATAGGAGTTGCTGTGCTGCCAGTGTCATGCCAGCCACCAAATGGGCACCATTCAGTCTAGGCTTCAGACTGCTGGTGTGGGTGGGGTGGGTGAGGGGAAGGTGGCAATAGCTATAGTCTACTAATGCTCCAGGGATCTCAGTCTCCAGTTGAAAGAAATGAACTGAAAGTCAAGCATTTTGGACCAGAGAGAAAAAAAAGCACCCTACTAACATCAATAAAGAAAAATGAGCAAGAATCCTTATTCTTTAAGCTATGCCCTGTCTGGGTTTTTCACCAGTTTGCAATATGAATATGCTGCAGCTTAAAGCTCCTTTTAGGAGCTGCCTTTATGTAAAAAAAAAAAATGGAGTTGAGCTTGTAATGGTTACAACTGTATTTAATTCTTGTTTTATAAATGAAAACAAAAAAAATGAAGAAATGCTTTAAGTATAATGTAATTATTTTATAGGTTTACTATTAAATTATAGATTAAATAATAAAGCTACTCTAGGGTTATATGGCATCCAGGTGTATGGGCTTTGCTTCAACACCTTGTGTCCAGCTTGTGTCAGTGTATTCTCCAGCTTCCCTCTGACCCTATCACTTACTGGTAAATGATGGCTCACTCTGACAGCTTGCCAAAAACCAAGCTACTTCTTTTGCCCTGTCCCCCACCACCTCAATAATACCTGCAAGTCAAGAGAATAAATTGCACTAATCCTGGATTCTGGGGTTGATTCTGCATGCACAAATTCTGTTTGTTTTGGTTAACTGACAGGAAGACAACCAAAGCTCCACCACTAGCTGAACTGCTGCCAGTTGTGGGAAGAGAAGCAACTGTTACCCTGACCTAAGTGGTTTTGCTTAAAATGTAGCTAGATCCTTATGTAACAAGCACCAAGCTAATCATAGGAAAAAAAACCCCAACAAACCAAACCAAAACAAACCCAACACAAAACAGATATCTTAAGCTATGGGTGAGCTTTAAGGATGGCTGTCAGCTGTTGAATGGGGACACATTTCTCTCCTAAGGTAGCATAGTGTTTGGGGTGTTTTTTCTTCTTTCCAACACAAAGTTAGTTGCAAAAGAATCTTGAAAGAAAACTTCACTGAGGAAAGGGAGTTCTTATTCTGAGGAATGAGCCCCCACATGACTAGAAGAGATACCTGTACTGGGTCTTGAAAGAAGCAGGAGTACCTAGACCACAACTAGCAAGGTAGGGCTATTTCCTTTAGGGTACTGTAGCTGACACTTACAGGAAGCCTTTGCTTTATTTTCTTTGCTCAGAACTACAAAGTGTCTCAGTCAGTTGGCTGCAGAGGAGCTCAGCCATCTCCTCCGATACCCCTTTCTTGTTTTCACCTGTCTCAACCACTCCCCTGCTTTGCAGGTAGCTTCATTGCCCAGCACCCAGCTGAACCTCTACTGTTTATGTACAGCCTAGACTCCAGCTCCATACCAGTCTCTTGCTGCCTGCCTGACAAACCACCCTCCCAGAGACAAATACTGTAATAAAAAAAACCCCAAAACTCCCTCTTGTGGAAGCAATCTGAGATCAAGGCAAGCTTTAGGTCAGATAGATCCAATATTCCTTAAAGTGGAGCAGTGTGTGGGATAGGGGAGGGAGTGGGACAGTAAATGTTAAGCTCTAACAACATGGAATTCCCTTAATTTGGAGGGAGTGACAAGTGAAGTTTTATGAGTTTACATTTGAGCTGCAGCTGGGAATGAATAACAAAAGAGTGATGAGTCAATGGGTACCCTTTATCTTCAGAAAGATGACACTTTTTTGAGGCAATGGACTTACCAACTGATGCCTTTACAAGTAGGTAATGAATGGCAGGTACAGGTGTCATAAGCAGGAGAATGGCTTAGAAACCTCTTCTGTAACACAAACCCCATTTGATTTATGGGTGGCAGACTTGAATGGTGTGGAACATGGTTTTCTGGCTCCTTCCTTTGGCAACCTGTCCACACTATCTTCAGAAAAACTATTCTGCATCAGTTTTCACTTATTCGGTCTATAACTCTTTTAAAATGGTGCTACTTAATTAACTGATATAATGGACTTGGCATAAACTCTTCTTTGTCCATTAACCTAGTTATGCAACAAAATAATTGCAGTGCAAAGACTTGGTGTACCTTTTCTCAATGAAATATCTGCTCCAACTTTTTAAGTTGATCACTGAAAAACTGGGAAGAAAAAAAAAAAGTCAGCCTGTGGAAGATGCCACTAATTGTATTCCCAGTGCCACTGCTTGTTAATACTTAACTAAGTTTTTGAAGTGCTCTGGGATGATGAAAAGTGCTCCAAAAAAAGCTGACCACTGCTGTGTGGACACATGACAAAGTGCCATGCTTCTGAAAGGCTTTAATTTGCAAGCAAAACAACATTAATCTTCTTAGGTCCTCTTAAAATCTAGGCTGTTAGCAACTAACATCTGCTTCTCAGGTATGAAACCCTTACATAGCTACTGCATTCAAGTGTGAAGGCTATGTTGTGTTGGTGGCCAACAACTGAATTTTGTCCACAAGAAGAAAGGAGTTGGACTTAATTATACTTAATTATATATTAATTACTGGCCCTTTCCAACATGAGATATTCTGTGACTTATTTTATGATAAACCTGAGCTAAATGCACTACTGGAAGGGCTGGACAAGCCAGAGAACTGAGTGATACATAGTCTGACTGGGTAAAAGATGTTGAAGCTCCTTGCTACCACCACCTGGGGAAAAAGTACTATATCCACATAACAGGAAATTACTGTCACTGTGCTTCCAAAAGGCCAGGAAAGAGAAGCCCCATTTCCACCAGTCCTTTCACAAAGGTTTTGCCCTGATGATAGAAGGCTGAATGAGATGTGGTGCTTAAGGAGCAAACAGTTGCTAGCAAACTACAGAATAGCCTGACAGGGAAGAGAGAAGGCAGTTATTTCATAATTATTCTTTTATTTTTATATAAATTAACATTCTAAAAAAATTGAAATAGAAACACTAAATACAGTATTGCACATAGTGATCTTTGTTAGATGATCTATTATTTCATTTAGTATAATAATATACATACTCTAGGTACTGAAGGGAACAGGAAGGCTACAAATGAAAACATGCTACTGTATCCTTGCACTGAGGAGCAAAGTTAAGAGAAAAGGACTATTGTTTACATAAATACAAACATGGATTTGAATCAGTGCCATTAAAATAGCTTTATTTTTTTTTAAGGTTTTTTTTTTTTTTCCTCATAAATTAGTTGTAACAGCAAATAATCTCTTCACTTCCCCAAATAGTAACGTTACTCCCATCAACACAAAATTTTAGAACTCCATTCTTGGTAGTTTATATCCCTGCTAGAAATTATTACAAGTACAGATTTTCACATAGATTTGTCAGCAACAGGAGACTTGCTTTTCACATAGTGAAAAAAACATCTTTTCTAGTGCTTGGTATATATGAAGAATAACAGATTCCTGAGGTCATATTTCACACTTCCTTTTATGATGCCCTGTAGGGTATTATTAACCTCTGGCCAGCTAGGATTGTCTCTTGATGTGCTAGATTAGACAGGGAATAACCCAACTCAATAGGTTAGAGCTCATTTGCCTTACCCCAATGTCTTTCAGGCTCCAAGACTGTGAGCATGTGCATCCAAATCACTTGCACACACAGTCTGCTTTCAGGATCAGTGAGCTTTGAAAGAAAAATGTTATCAGACTGATTGGTTTGGGGCTCTTAAATTTGGACTTGGAGGAAGAGGTTGCTATTGGTTGAGCAGATCAAAACGGACGTAGTACATTTTGGATTGCAAATTGGAAATAATAAAAATGTGGTCTAAAATGGAAGCCCTAAGTCAGATTTCAATCATTAACTTCCTAGTCAGGGACACTGAAAGCTGGGAGGAAGCCTGCAATTCTGTTAAGTGTGAAATTGGTGTCAATTAGTTGGTAGTCTATGTTCTGTCACTAGAATTGGCTGCTGTTTTCTATAAATGTCAATTCCCATATGCATCTTTTAATGACTCTCTAAAGGAGTTTTAAATTAAAGCTAATTCCAAAAGGGAAGTCACGTACATGTGACCAAAAGCCTGTCTGACTTAAATAATCAGCAGTTAAAACTATACTATACCTTCTAAAGTTCATGTAAAAGTATTAGCTGCTTTATATATTAACAAACTATAATAGCCCAATCTCTCTCATATTCTATCCTACTTCTGTGCTTCTCTGGATTTTCCTGCTTGTCACATACTCTGCTTTTTTTCTGTTTTGCCTGTTTTTTAATGCTGGATTTCTAACCCCCATACCATCTGGCATTCACTATCTGGCAAAAGATGAAGTAAAAGTATGCTGCCTTATCGATTTTAAAGATAGTTACAGTAAACATCTTGTTCCACAAATATTTAGTCATGGAGGGCAACCAAACAAGTTGGGAAAGCATTGATTATACTGTATAAACAGCACTTAACGATTCAAAATACAAACTACAAATGCCAACGTGAAACGGATACAAACAATTCACAAGGAGTAACATTTCTTTCCCTAAGCTAAGTGCAGTGCCATGAAGTATTTGTGTTAGGTGTTACCAGGAGTAATGGAAATCTTTTACTGGATCAAAAAGCATTCTTATGAAGTTCAACTTAATGTAATTTTCAGCATGTTCAGAACTGATGCAGAAGCTGCTTTTTGATGCATGCTGACTTGTCCTATTTGTCACACACTTTACAAAATGTTTCTGAGTGGCAAAGAGATAACACAGTACAGGGAAGGTGTTTCAAGTCCATACCTAGTCTATTGCTGGGCACTCCATTGAAGTGATTACATTCATCAATGAATGTACAGTAACACATCAATTGGTGGAAAACTCTAGAGAACAAAAAGCAAATTCAAAAAGGTCAAGAAAGTAAATGATCAGGATGATGTAGTTTCCTCCCCCCTCACTCTCCACCCACAGGCTTGTTGAGTTTTGGTAACCAGGTAACAATGGCTTTTGTTTTTTTCCTTGCTTTTCTTCTCTCAGATTTTCATACTTATCTTTGCTTTCTGAAAAAGAAAATAAATTTAAAAAGGAGAAAATTGAGCATACATAAACCCACCTCACATAAATATGAAAAGCACAGAAATACATAGGCTAATGTTCAATTATATGTACTGTAGAATTGACTTCACAAATAATTTTTCTTGGAAGCCAGAACTGAAGTAGGCCACAGCTGCACACTACTTTTGAAATATTTAAGTTTACTTTCCTTTTAACTCTATCAAATTTTCTATCAAAGTAACACCAAAATCCCAGGAATAATTAAGCTTACAGATAATTCTTTTCAGAAAAATAAATGTCTTCACACATGGCAAGATACAAGTTAGATGGAGAAATCCATATCCTTTTTTTTTTTTTAAATAACATCTTGATCTGGTTTAAATAAAATGCATAAAATAAAATCTATTTTTTTAATTCCTAAAAAAGCTGTTACTCCATTTACATTTTTTTTGTGCACTAAACACAGAATGGTAGGCACTGGAAGGGACCTCTCCACCTCTTCTCTGGGCAGCCTGAATGACTAGAATTATTCCTCTACTACCATTGTTCATCTGTTTTCCAAATCATGGTGAGGGTTTCTATTCCAAACAAATGCAGATCAGTAGAAAGACACTAGTATTTGATACAAATTTGTGCCTATCACAGTTTTTCCTTGCATTTTGTAACTGTAGAAAATGTGAATAATGATTGAATAAATTTGAAGACTGGAAATGCCTTTCTACCTCCTTGGTGTATCCCACATCAAGACTGGGATGCAGAGAGGTTGGCAGCATGGAGCAATAATATGTTGCTCTTGCCTGTGCTGGATGTATTTTAAGGAGTAATATTCATATGCTTTATTCCAGTTTGTTAATCTAACACCTTTTATGAAAATGTTAAATATTAAAAGAAAAAAAAAAAACAACCAACAAACCAAAACAAAAAACCCCACAACCAATCCAATAACATACCTATAAAATTCAAAGATAAAATGGCAGAATGAGTGATGGGAACAGAAGTATCACTACAAATTTTACTTACAATTCCAGAGTCATGTTTTGGCCTTATATTGTATAGTGACTTCCCCTTTTTCTGCCTGCAGACTTCCTCTGCTTCTTTAACTCTGAAGAGAGACAAAATTGATAAATATTCCTGCACATCAAAACCATTTCTAAAGACAGTATAGTGTACAGCTTACAAATTTAGGCCCAAGGACACAGCTGGACAACTTTATTCCCCGTATTTTTATTAGCACAGCCCATAAAATAGATTTTGCACTCAGTAGTTGTTACTCTGCCATCAGATTCTGGCATTTACAAGGACAGGCAAAAATCAAAGGCATAATTAATGCTGGTTACAAAAGTAATCAATACTTACTGTAATTCATTATTCAAATGTATCAGGAATTAAAATCCACTGGATGACATGAAATTTACCCTTCATACCAAACACTGCTAAGAAAGCTCCCTTTCTTTTATTATTTTAAAAATCATTTATGAAAATGCAGATTTAAGTTATGAGTTCTCTGAGCTTCAAAGACATACATTACTTTTTTTTTTTCTTAATCATGGCATTAAGCAATATGAGACTTGTACTTTTTTTTAATGATGAGAATATTATTTATAAATTCAAAAGCAGAAATAATAAAAAGTAAATCCAATATTGGCTTGCTCTTGCCAACAATATAGATTTTAGATGGCACTTACTCTGCCTTTTCATCATTATCCAACAGTGGAAAAAAAAAGAAATGATGAAAGTAAAATGATATAGAAGAAATTATATATCCTTGGCTAGTTCCTTGCATTTCATCTCCAGACCACTTGTATGTCTGCTATTTCTACAGAGGGCAATGTGAGAATCAGACTTTGTGTCACTGTTATTTTTAAATATTTAGTGTGTGTGTGGTAAGGGCTAGATTTTGAAATAAGTCTCCAGTTGGATCTGCTAAGCACATAAAAAAAAATGCCTTTGCATTTGTCTCTCCTTTATCCAACTTCACCAGACACACCTTGTTCTTTTAATAATTTTAAAATTTACTTTCAAATATTAATTTAAACGTCAGTTCTGTTCCAGCACTTCCAACAAGCTGCTCTCTTCATTTGATGGCCTTATATTTTATTAAGGTAGGAAGACCTTTATGTGCACAGGTGGGAAAAAAAAAGGCTTTGAGACCTATTATATTCAAGCTGTAACTGTTTCTATCTGATTGCTAATCAGACAGATTGATGTAGTATAATATAGAACAAAAAAGTCAAACAGCTAAGTAATTCACCATATAAATGTATTTAAATAGATTCAGTAAAAGTGGCAGCCAAAATGTGGTGATAGCTTTAAATAGAAGCTTATGGGAATGATATAGAATGCAATAAAATTAAAATGCATTTTCTTTTCCCTGAAATGCCACCTTTTCTTCTGCTTTGTGGCTACTTGCATCCAATGAAGGAAAATGATTTCCAGTCAGACACATTCCAACCCACCAAAAGCTGCACTTACAAAGTCTTATATAAAACAGCATGTCTAACATATAATTTAATTAAAAATAAAAATACAGCTATAGCTGGCTCCCTTAATCAGGAGACATCACTTAAATAAGAAAATTAACATATGCAGGTATTCAGACTAGTCACCATGCAAATGACAGAATATGTAACATACAAAAATATTTACCAAACCAGTTCACACAGATCTAGATGTTATTCTCAGGAAATATCAGGGAATCTTTAGTTCATCCCATTTAAATACCCCTTTCCAGGGCAGATTACCCACTGCCTGCCTAATACATGTCATAAAACAGGACAGCTCTCTCTGACATCTCACTTCAGTTCAAAACAAAAATCCTCATATGGAATAGAACCATCAATAATACAGTGATAGGGGCTATTTTCTAAAAACTAGATCCCTTTAATTATCAGTGTCAGTATAACATCTCTAAACGTTCTGTTTCTGACTACAAAAACTAGTCTTTTCAGCCTAGCCAGTTGCTTAACTCTTACTGTAGCAACCTGAAGAGCAGTGGTATTAACAGCAGTGGATCCAACATCTGGCCTGGGTCATAGTCTATGAAAACTTCATAAGAGCACTTATAATTTTAATATAGCCAAATATATCTCCTTAAGTATTACATTTAGTTGTAGCATTTCTTTTATTTTTTTTTTTTCAGAAAGAACACTTCCAAACAGCCCTAACAATAAGAAAACATGTAGGAAACATATGTAACACTGGGCTATTTGTGAATCAGTTAGAAAAAGAAAATAAAGCTAGATGTGAATGAAGAGTCACTTACAGAACCCAAGGATTAAGGGCTCAAAATCTGCTGCTACTTAATAGGATTCAGAGAGTCTAATAATTGTCACCCATAACAAAGGAAATATTTTCTTATTTCCATCATAATATTCCAGCATTTTCACCTCCTTCTACCTCATATTCATTGTGAGAAACATATACAAACTATGATTAATTTTCAAGACAGTCTTTAAGATGAATAAGCAAGCTACACTTTGGCATGCACAGAGGGAAAAGAAACCAGACATCCTTAGAAACCCAAAAGACAGAGTGTTTTTTATCTACCTTCTAGACCAAAAGCCAGCCTGGCCACAACCTTATCAAGACTTAGAGACTTTCTGACATCATTCAATCCATTGAGGAGGGGAGCCACTTTCCTGCCACTAAACATTAATAATTTTGTCTGAAGTATCTGTGGCAGACAGATTCATTTCCTACTGGCTCCATCTAGGCTTGGTAGCCTTACACTTCACTAGCAAGCACTAAGACATGACAAATGTAAGCACAGTGAGAAGGCTGGAAGGTGATATGCCTTAGATAATACAGCTGCTCACAGAAACTTCCATGATAAACTCAGACAGACATTATTTTTGCAGTTTGACAGCATAGTTCATGAAACCCAAAAGACTTTTTTTTCTTCTGCACGTATTCTGTATTTTGTAACATAAAACAAAGCTGAGGCCAATACTCTTTGTACTACTAAGTGCTTATTATTATATAAATAAAACAGATGTTGCCAAAATAGTCTATGTAGGTTTCTCTGGTTTGGAGAGAACTTGTTTCTAATAATGATAGTAGTACCTTTAAAATAAAAATAACAAATCCTCAGCAAAAAATATCAATGGCCAGACATCTTTAAGACTTCAAAACCAGAAAATTTTAAAATTCTGTCTTTGAAAACTCTTCCAGAGCAATGTGTTTGTATTTTATTCTTTGACCCAGTTACTAAAATATTGAAATTATTTTTAGTGAAAAAAAAAAAAAAAAACCAGAAAGGAAAATTACAATTCCCAACATAAAAGCAGAGTGGAGCTTTTACTTTCACGCCAACAGAGTTGAAGTGATGACATAGATATGATTCAGTAACTGACTGCAAAGACTTTATACAGATAAGAAGCACATTGGAATATACCTGGCCCCATCAAACTGACTGATGAAACCTAACCTCTGCCTACTAACACAAAGATTATGTATTAGACTATCTTGACATCTTTGCCAGCTCCTTGCATGGTTACTTCAAGGACCACAAGACAGACAATGGCTGGGTGAAAGACAGAGTGATTAATCATACTTTGGGGCTCAGAGGACCAAGGACAAATAGATTAAAATGTTTTAATCTGAGCAGTTAACACAGAGACTAACCTGTAGCAGGACCCTGAATAGCATCCCTCCTCTGTCAACAGAGTAGACTTTGGGGAATACATTTCAGATTTTCTTCAGTGTGTAACACATCAAACAAGCCTAAAGTAAGGTTTTGTGGCCAACTGAAGTAGAGGCCAACTGAAGTGAACATGAGACCTACCAATCTGCAGTCTTACTGTAATCCATAACACACTTAAAAATATTCTGAAATATTCAGAAGTATCCAGTTTCTCTCAGTTCCACCTGGCAATCATATTCTTTGTGATTTAGGGATTCTGCTCTTATCTGTGCAGAGATACACAGATGTTCATAAATACAAAAAAAAAGTATACTGTGTTGAAACATTTTAAAGATTATAACTTTAGCATTAAAGAAAATTTCACCTTGAAAATGTAATGTAAAAAAATAAACTGTTAAACTATATGGCTATAGTTCTAATAAATTGCAAACATATATCTACCCACTGAAATACATTTCCTGATGGCTGTCATCAAATACTGGGGTTTTTTTGGGAGGTTTATTTTCTTGTCAAGGTGGCCAGTATTTCAGACTACACTTGGCTACTTTCAGGCATGCTGGATATAACATTCCTACAGATTTTGCACATGAAAATTGAGGTTGCTCTAGGAAAAGATAGTCATCACCTTCCATTATTTTTTTTGGAACTGAAGCCAGGTTGCTCTCAAAGAATCTAGCTGCATTCTGGGCTATTTGGTTAGGAAATTCAACAGGAAATGATAAGGGAACAAGACTGGAGGTAAAACTGGCAACTTAATCATCAAGCAAAAGAATAAACTTGTGAGTGAAAGGGAATGTGGAACTATGCATTTGCTGGGAAATATTTTTAAGCAGCAAATGAGGTAAAAAAGAAAAAATGCAACGTATAAAAAAGAAGTAAGAAAAGTTTCAGTGAACAGAATATGCAGAGAAGGAGACTAAGAAAAAAGAAGAAAGAAAAAAGAAAAAAGAAAAAAGAAAAAAGAAAAAAAGAAAAAAAGAAAAAAAGAAAAAAAGAAAAAAGAAAAAAGAAAAAAGAAAAAAGAAAAAAGAAAAAAGAAAAAAGAAAAAAAGAAAAAA
>JAOEGS010010699.1:47313-99740 GCA_025447755.1 Corythornis vintsioides
AAAAAAAAAAAAAAAAAAAAAAAAAAAAAAAAAAAAAAAAAAAAAAAAAAAAAAAAAAAAAAAAAAAAAAGGAAAAAGAAAAAAAAGGAAAAAGAAAAAAAAGGAAAAAGAAAAAAAGGAAAAAGAAAAAATAAATAAAAAAATAAAAAAAAGAGTTGTAGAACCACAGAATTAGAGGTCTCCAGTGCAGAGAAGTTTCCCTCTCTTAATAAATAAGAGGCCTCCAGCTTTGCTGAACCAAATAAAAAATCATAGACACCCAGTCATAATTATGTCACAACTCAAAATGACAGCAGACACAGTAAGGCACTTCCCAAAATGTAAAACAGAACCAAAAAACCCCAAACCCTCATATTAAACTATTCCCTGTACTCATACCAGGCACTTAATGTCATTATTTTTTCAATATGTGGCGGGCAGGAAAGGGTTAAAAACCCAAAGGAGCAGTATATGACAGGAATCATGGCATCTCACCTCACTCTACACCTTAAACTGTCATACCCAAGTCTGATATGATATTCATGGAAACAGGCTGGAAACTTCATTAGGAGATGATTGGGATCTATCTCCTTTTATGCACAACACACATCCTAGGGTGCAATGTAACATGTTAACATAACACCATTCTGAGGCAAATAAAGACATTTCTGAGAAGCCCTTGTGTTGTCAGAAAAATTAGGAAGGATCACAGATTTGGAATTATTTTTTTCATTGGATTCTTCATCTTGTTCAAATTTATTATTTTTATGCACTAGGTGGCTTACAGTTGTAAATGGAAGTATTTGTTCCTGCCTCAAAACACAGTGCTACTCAAAAATGTTACACTTAAAATGAATTTCCACCAAAGATCCAGAAGGATAAATTTATATCCAAATGCTTTTCTTTTTTGCAAGCTTTTCCCTCCAAAGCAGTGTTAGAAATGAAAGTTACTGCTCTCCTTCACTAACCAAAACATGACCAACCACCAGAAGTGCACAGGGAAGGGAAAAAAATACTGAAATACTGAGCTACCTCTCTCAGCTGGGCAGTAAATTGTCTCTCACTGAGGCACAAAGGACAGTTTGTAGGTTCTGAATCATCAGTGTGTTTGGGCTTTTTTCAAGTAGATTTTCCAATGCCTGCGACAGTATTTTCTACTAAGAAGTCTAGTTTGTGTAAGCTAAAATTTTTAATACTCTCAAAGACTGAAGATCAATTGAATAATTCAAAGTTACACAAGCTGCATTCTGATTTGAAATGTCATGATGAATTTTAAACCCAAGTCTACCAGCATGCAACTCACTTGACTGGAGAGCAATAAAGAGATGAAAGTTCCCAAGTGAGAAAATTCAGCCACCCATAGCTACTTACATAACACTAGATGTTCTTCTAGGTCCCTTCCAACCCCTAACATTGTGATTCTGTGATAACATTTGGAGCTTTTAGTTGGCATTACAACAGTATGCCAAGCAAAATGTGACCCCTGCTAAACATCCTGCACGTTTTCATCATGTCCCTCTCACGTTGCCACTTCATATGCATTTTCTTCTCTTTTCTTCCATCCCCATTTCTTTGCAAATGCATATTTCCACGGCCCCTGATTTCTCACTCTCAAGTCTGACTCACTGGTTCTTATTATAAGCGTTAACAAAATATCCCTTCAATTACTCTGAGAGGACATTGCTCGTGCTAGGGGATTTAATGCCGTCCTCTGCAAGCAGAAGTGGCAGCTCACCAATATGCTCCTCACTGTGCAATGTACAGATATCCAATGCCAGACTTTAAATTGCTCAACAGCAAGTTTTAAATCATCCTGCCGAGGAGTCTGGAGGGAGACATACCAGTCTTTCTGCAGGGGGAGATCAATGAGCTGTGGAGACATGCTGGCCAGGAATCTCCCTTTCATCTAGATATACACAGTGTGACACACCAGGTGCCAGCTTAACTGCTGTTCTTATGGGAATGGGCAACTTCTACATTTGAGACCCGAGTGCATTCTTTTTTTCAGTTTCTGGATTATTTTTAATGTGTCAAAGATTTATCATGGGAGTTAAAGGGTTGAATAAAGTCAGCCAAAAGAAATTCTCAAGCTTAGTGTGATGCAAGATAGCAGGGACTTACAGAATTTTACCATCATGTTGATCCTGCTTGTGAACTCTTCTCTGCTGGCACCCCTGACACACTCAGTCTCTGCTCAGTGGCATGCCTCTTCAGAAAGGCAAGGGCCAGAACTGAGCCTGTGAGCAATATATACCTTATGTACACACTTACAGGGCTCCCATAGCTGTTCCTTTCTCTCCCTCCTTCCTGCTTTCCTGTCTAGAAATACAAATTTCTTTCCCCATTTAGGTAAATCTTTGCAAGGTTTCACTGACCCTCTGGAGCAGCAAACAGTCTTGAAGAAACAGAAACATGCCCAGAGCTGCAGTGGATGAAGAAGTGTTCATACCTCACTTGTATGCAGAGAAAGGGAAGATGCAACTGCATCCCTGCAAACATGCTTCTGCCTAATCATTGACCTTCTTTCTAGTAAGACCTGAACTGGCATCTAAGACCTAAGGATATTAACAGCAATGGAACTTTTCTTTAAGACATTAACACTTAAAGGACAGGCTGCTTTTTGCTACTGTAATGGACTAGTGTGTATCCCATGGCCAAAAGGAAAAGATGAAGTTGTAGTCCTAAAGATGGATCATTGCTGTCCACAACAATATGAGATTTTCTGATCTTTGCATTTTTAGCTACCAAGGATTCACAAATTCCATATTTGAATGTCATTCCTAGCAGTTGCTTAAGTAGATTGTTTTTCTTTTTTTGAATTGATCATAAATTTTCAAGAATGACCTCTGCAGGTATTAGTTGTTGCCTTATCACCTTTTATCTTTTTATTCATAGGACAGGCTATCTCGTTATGGTTCCTAGGAAAGTGGCAAGAACTTGGCAATAGTTCTGTGGGCCTGTGCTGCATGTCAAGAAAAATTAAAAAGCATCTTTCTGTCACAGAAAATACTGCAGTTAAAAATCATTATCTCTGAGAAATATAAAGAAACTGGGATAGGGGTGAAATAAAGAAATTAATGAGAAAATAAGTCAGTTTGTACTAAACACTTGCTCTCACCACAAGAGAAACAAAGGGCATTTAAAGATTGGTGATGTGAGTCCTTCAGAGCTTTCTTAAGATGGTCAGACTTTTACAGAGCTCTCACTGCAGCTGTGTGTTATTTGACAGTGTGTATACAGAAAGCAACAGATATCTCAGGGTATGAGGCAGCTGAAATACATATATAGATTATAAGGATGCTGAACAGGTAGCTTGCAAGGTTCAAAACCTTTTGTGGGTTTGTTGGGTTTTTTTTCCCCAAACAACACTGAAAAAAATATTAGGGGAAATATGTCAGCTCTTCTTGGCTTTCTTGCTGATCACATGTAAAGTGTAAGCTATACTGACAGACATCTTTTACAAGTCTTCAAAGTAAGAATGCAAAACACTACCAATGATACATGAATTATATAGCAAAAGGACAATGATAACAACAAACATTTCAAAACTCAAGACATGTCCTGTTAAATTTGGTTGTGGTTTTCCTTTGTTTATTTTTTTTTAGGGGGAGAAGGGTGTTGCTTCATCAAAAAGAAATTACTTAGAAAAATAACAATTATACTTCTTTAGGATAGAGATAGCATCAGAAATTTCAACCTTATTTGAGAACTTTATAAATAATTAAGATAACAATTTCTATTGGAATGCTCTAGTTAGCCTTGATTGCTGTGTGACCTCAAAAAAATACTGTTCAGAAAACATTTTGGCAGACCTATGCTTTCACTGTAATTTTCAGGTACATTTTTCTTTTTATGGCTACTGTATTTAATGGTTTGCCATGTGTAATTTTCTCTACAGCTGGTATTTTCCAGTTCTGCTTTATTTCAAAAGAGAGTACTGAGTGAAAGCAGTAGAAAACTTCAGAAAAAAATTGATTTGTTATTAACCTTGCACAACTTCTCATTTTTCTTTCATATTCCTCCCCACCCCCACCATCTTCTTGTGAGAAAATATGAAGGCTGACACTTCAGTGTTTATCTTTTGCATACAAATCCCTGGCAACCCAATATACAAGGTGAAATGCCATGTGAAAAGTGTTTAAAATAAGAACTAGCAGACTGCTTTCTTTAAAATATACACTTCTAATGTATCTAAGAAAATGTAGCACCACCTTAGGAAATACCATCTACAAAAAGCTTTTGGCTAAATTATTGTAAAACAGTGTGACTAATATTTGCAGAGACTAAATAAGGAACAGCCTCTATTAAGAAAACATATGGAAAATGAGATAGAAAATATTCTAGAAATATTGCCCACAGCATAAAATTGTATTCAACTAAACACTAAAGCAGAGGGAGAAGAGGTAAAAAAATCCCAAAGCCAATCAGGAAGTGAGAAAGAATGATGATCAAGCTAAGGAACAAATAGGCAATAAAGTTATAGTCTTAATAATTATAGTAATTCAAGTGTGCTTCATCAGGAAGCAACCTGGTAAATAATTAACCAAAGTTTGCATACTGCAGTACTTGTAAAAGCAACATCTCACCTTATCTGCCACTGGATTTTGCTGCCAATGAAAAACTATGGAGTTACTTTGACCATTAATGTATCCAGCCTGCTCTTCAACTTGAGCAGCAGAAAAACTTTCAAGAGCATCACATAAAGAGGAAAATCTGTTTTCTTGAGATAATTTTTATTTTGGTGGCAACAGGCCAATTTCAGATTTGTCACCTACAGCTCTGTCAATCTGGGCTGAGATTCCTTATTTGCACGTCTGTATATCATATTTGCACGTTCTGCACCTTTGGACAACAATTATTATTTTAATGAAGACTTTCCCTTTTGACTTCTCAATATCAAGATCCTTTCACTTCATAGAATCTTAATTTTCACTAAGAAAAGCAGAAATGTAAAGTCAAGATAAAATGCCTAAAGGACAGCTTCAGATATCAAGAGGTACTATCCCCAGATGCAAAATATTTGCCATGCAAAAGCCTTAATAAGACAATTATTTTACCAAAGAAGACTCTTCATTTTAACAAAAATTTGTCCTGCTCAGAAAATTGTTCTTATTGTCAATTTGGCCAGAATATTTTAATTCCTAACAAACAAAGAAGAGAACTTGACTTTAACTGTGATAAACCTCTCTGAGAGGTGAACACAAAGCAAAACAACAAAACTTTCCCGAGTCTAAACTATGCCTCAGCTGAACAAACAAAACAGAGAGAGAAGAATATCTAAACTTTATATATCAAATATTTACAATATGTCATGCCTTGATATCTTGACTTGTGTTCACTAAGTATGCTGATGGGAAATCTTTAATCAATTTTCATATCTTAAATAATTCTTCCATTCCTTAGATGTGTAGTGGCATAGCAGTTATAAACCATGACAAAAACATTGTTCAAATAATGGACTCCAATAAACTTTAGCACAAATTTATGTCAATATCTCATTCAAAAATTATGATGATTGGGGGAAAATAAATAACCACACATAGAATAATAAACCACAAACACACACAAAAATAAAATACCCCAAACAAACAACACCCCCCCCAAAAATGACTAAGAAAACTCCAGCAGGCATTCAATTGGTTGTATGCTAATAAAAGTAAGGTTGACTGGTTTCTGTGTGATTGTTCCCAGTAACATTATCTGAGAAAAGCCTTTGAACAAACAAACAAATGTACCTTTCTTGAAGAATAAGTTTGTTTTCCTTCTTCCAGAAGTCTTTGAAGTCAGAACTGAATTCATGCCAAATACTGAAGAAAGAATGTGGGGACACCTCTTTCTCTCCCATTTTTGGTTTCATACAGAAATAGGCTGCAGTTTCCAAAAAGCTGTCAAAGGCAAAAAATGGCAAACGTTTCAGTACCCACCAACACTTTTTTTTCCCTTTTTTCTTACTTAGCACTGACATAGTATTTAATTATTCTTGGTAGCAGACCGAAAATAAAAGACTATAAGAAATATAACACCTCTGAGATCTTTGTATGATGATAGATACACAATATAATATGAAAAGTTTGGATCTGGCATTTATCAGAGATTCTGATTTTGACCAAAGTATTTTTCATTTCAAAAACAAAAATGAATGCACTGTGCACAGCCCTGCAAATCCAGACATTCACACCTGCCCATGTACAGTTTTTCTGTTGTGTGTTTTCAAAACACAAAGTGCAAGCCTATAAAGGACTGTAAATAAAGTTCAAGTTAGACCTATGCTACAACAACAGGGTAGATAGCTCAGGTTGAAGCCTCCACAGTTAATGCTTCATCTCAAACCTGCTGTTTACTAAACAAGAAATGATGCAACAGCAAACTGGGGCAGGAGAATTTGTGCTAGAAAACAAGTGCTCATCATGACTCTACCAGAATGCTCCAACAACTCCTGAGGTTGAAAGTGTGAGGAAGCTTAATAAGTACAGCATCATAGCATGGCCTAGGTTGGAAGGGACCTTAGAGATCATCTAATCCACCCTCCCTAAGAAGCATCACATTTTCTATTGACCTATTTCTTCAGGGTTCTTTTTTTTTTTTTTTTGGTGTTTTCTGTTTGTTTGGGGTAGGTTTTTGTTTGTTAGCTTGGTTTTTTGGTTGGTTGCTTCATTTGGCTTGTTGCTTTCTCAAAATATCATTGCTGCCTCATCAATGCTGTATAATTAGAAGTGAGAAAATATAAAAATAAACATAGGTTCATTCAAAAGGTCTAGCACTTAAATATAAGACTTTTCTTAGGGTCTTCCCTACCCCTTTATTTTTAAGGAAGAAAAGTATCTTGCTTATACTGAAGTTGAGATAATATGCAAGGTTAAGTCAGTTGCCAGAATTATTAATCTCTTCTTTCATTTCCCAGTTTATATTGTGTAACTATGGATTTTGTAACATTGTTCCTTAGAAAACGAAGGTCTCCAGAGATTGTTTCCTTTCCTCTAAAAAAAACTTGCCAAACATTTGGTATCCCTCATCTCTCATTTGCCTCCTGCAAATTTGTATTAAACAAAAAAGTGTTCTATTGATTCCATTAGATGAAAATGAACAGCTTCAACAACAAAATCCCTCTACCTTTGAGACACCATTTTTAGCCCAAGCAAAAGCCCCAATGTGAATAGAAAATGATAAAAAAGCACCCATTTTGAACAGAAAATGATACCTGCCTCGTTCATGAGAATTTTTACACCTTCCCCCAATACTAGGAATGCTTTACAACTTTAATGTTCATAAACATTGATCAATGTTACTTATTTTTAGAAAAGGACAAAAAGGATTTTTACCTTTCAGGGAAAAATCAATTACCTGTATTTCAGAAGAGACTTTGACAACTAAACTACTGGTAACTTTCCATTACTGCATATTTACAGGCTCTTATATTATGTCAGAGCCAGGACACCAAACTAGAGTGATCCAATCTGTTTAACATTCTGCAAGCTTCTTCTATACACAATTCTTTTGCTCACCAAGTATTTACTTTTTGCTGATGCAACTAATGTATTCCTACAGTCTGAAATGTGCTACCATAAAATTCAAGTCTGCACACACAGAGCCACCCAGAGAAAAGTGAGAACTAACAGTAAAGGAACAAACAAAGGATGAATGGCCAAAGAGTAGTGAAAGATGGAGTCCAATAGCATGTTCTTGCCTTTCAGTTAAAAGTGTTGTGCAGTTGCTTTCTTTAACTCCAGACCTCCATCCATTCCGAGCTTTTCACCACTTTATTTCAATCATTAACTCAATTTTCACTTCAACTTTACAGTTCACTTTTAGAAATGATCCAAACCATTGTGTGGAGGGTAGAAAGGTGGGGGGAACACCAACTATTTTAAAGGATTACCAGACCTAGGTGCTACATTTCTAGGTGCTGCTTTTCAGCAGTGCCATTGTACCATACTGTCTGCTATGTCTCTAAATGTCATCAACTTGTCAGCTCATAAGCAGGTGTAAAGCTTTGTTCCTCCTCAAGTCTCATGTTCAGTGAAGCCAATGAAGTCTGTGAAAAGTGTTGTGTCAGGAATACCTTTTTTTTTTTTCAGGGTATCTAAAAGTAAACATTTCTCTTCAAAATTAATGTCATTTGTTGCTACGGCAAAGAAAGCAACAACACATTGCTAAATGGATTATTAAAAGGCCTGAAAACAGAAGAGGTGCCTGGGAGACTGCACTCAGGAGGCACTTAATAGCCTAAAAATCACTGGAATGTGCAAGTAATGGGAGAAAATTATCAAATAAACTAAATAAAAATATCCTGACATGAGACGATGAGCATTCCATACTGAGCCACACACATCCTAAATTCCCCAGATGATACTTATGTCAGAAGGCAGAAAGTCCTCTGTTTGACTTTTCCTAAAACAAATATATATACTAAAGAACAGATTAAATTCTCAGATTTGTTGAAAACCAGTGATGTATGAAAAGCAATGTACTACGTGGTACTTCCATCTATCCAGCCCTCCTTAGGCATCACAGCAGAAAAAACAAGGTGAATGGTTTCACCTCAAATCAAAAATCATTAGTGACCTATGTTATCACTTCAGGCAGGGTTATACTATCTGAAATATTAGAAACAAAAGGATCTGTCATCTTCTTAAAAGATTCTCATCATACATTGCCTCATATGACAGCAGGATAATCAGACAAACTGAGCAGGTTTCAGTGCTACTGCACTGAACATAGAATTTGATGCTTCAGTGTGTGAGAGCAGGAAGAATTGAAAATCATCTGACTTCTATTTCAGGTCTAAACCAAACATCTCCAGTTCAATTTGTGAACGATCCCAAAGGTGTTATTTCAAAAAGATATGAATCATTGCAGGTAGAGGGGAAGAAAAAGGTCATCTTAAGTATTTCAGAGGAAGAGACATCAGTGTTGCACTCTGAATTTGTTTTCTGCTAAAAAAAAAAAAAAAGAGACCCTAATCTGGAAGCCTTCTAAGGAGATAGAACTCAATACTGGCTAAGGTATTATAAAGAAGTAATAAATCTACAAGCTATTTCTTCATAGCTATTCAGCTGAATAGAGGTAGTGAGGCAGAGAATTAGGACTTCAGCTTCACTGAGTGCTGTTTCTGGTAATTCTAGTCAGGTTGTTTAGCTCTTACTTTTCCAAGAATGAAGTGAACTAGCTCATTTCTGATTTTAAACCAGCAAGATTCTATTGCTGCTGTTCCTATTGCCTTCTATCCTAGCAAGGTAAATTGGTTATCATTACTTTTGACAGCAACTTTGCTCAATCTTGGTTTCTGCTCTGCTTGCTGTGGATACTGTGATCAAACTCTATCTCATTCTAAAATTGCATTAAGCATACCTGGAAGCAATAGTGCTTCTATTTTTTTTCTCCCTGCTTAAATAAAAGCACATTTTGAAAGATTAAAGATAAATGAGAGTACAGATTTATTTCTTGATGGAAAGTGTGCTGTTATTTCCCAGTTTTCAAAGATGCTAATTTTTAATTATAAAGCTGTTTAAATGTTATATACAGTACTGTGAATTAAGCATATATCTATATGTCTTGGGACACAGGACATAATCTAAAGTTAAAAGTGTCAAAATTGTGACTCCTGATATATAGAAGCTTCTCTTGCCCTCCTCCTCCTCTTCCCTCTCCTCTTTCACTTCTTTACCCTCCCCCAAAACAGTGCTTTTCACTTTAATTTGTCAAGTATTTCACAGTTTCTCAAGTATTTAGCAATGAGGATATAATTGGAAAGTGCCAGGTTCTTTTTTATTACACTTTATCAATATTGTTAAGAGAATGATGTCATTGTTTGGGGTTTAGTGAAGACATTCTATGTCACTTCAGTGTTAATACCAGGCTGGAGCCTTCCTTGTCTGCCTGCGTAAGCTAGATAAACACAGACCTGTGTGCTTTCTTCTCATCTCAGGATACTTACTCAGAGAGATCTTGGAACATATGCCTATTGTGAGCTAAACATTTCACTTTTCATTTTATCCATGTGCCAGAAATCCATTCTTTAGATAAACACTTTACATACTGACACTCTTAAAGTCACTAAACACGATAAATAAAGAGAGAAGACATCATTTCCAAAGCGATTAAACATTTTCTCGCTTGTGACAAATGAACAGCTATATGCTCCATGGAGTCCCTGCAGCACACATTCCATTTTCCTGGTCTTTATTTTGTGTGGAAGATTAACTTTCCATTTCAGCTCATCTATTGCACAATTCAGCTTTTCTAAAAACACATTGCCGCGTTTTCCCCAATTTGTTATTCATTTTAGAAACGTTTTTGTTGTTGTTTTTCCTGCAAAAACTATTCTTTTAAGCTTTTGTATTCTCATGGAAAAGATCACCTTAAATATTTTGTGCCCAAATTAATAAAACTAACTAAACAAAACACAAAAAATGGTAGGTTTTACTGCAAGCTAACAATATGCTATATAAATATAGGCTGAGTGTCTATGTTACTTCATTTTGTTTCCTAAATGTTAGCAATAAATAACAGTTTTCTGAGTGCATTTATTTTGCTATTCAAAAATACAATAATGCTGGCTGCCAAAACAGTAACTTCTACCAAAACATATTTTTCAAAGAAAGCTTATACTGAATTGTTATTTCTTACCTTTTATGTGCTTCTGTCAGTGACTTCTCCTCATTTTCTTGGTCTATTTTAGCTGTCAAATAACAATAAAAGAATTAGCTACAAGGTGAATGATATGGACAATGCTTCAGGAGTATCTTCACTGTAAACATGTCATGTATATAATCTAGAGAAACCACCTCAGGATACACCCATGTACATCTACTCTGGAAAACAAACAAACAAAACCACCAACCAAACAACAAAAAACAACCCCATCCACCCTAAGAAAACCAACCAACCAAAACAACAAAACCCACACAAACAAAATTATATTAATTTTTATATTCCTATTAAAAAAAAACCAAAACAGAACAAAACAAAACCACAAACAAAAACCACAACAAAACAAAAAACCCTCACAGAGTGTTTTCAAAATTAAAAAAACCCAAAGTAACCTTGCAGTAGTATAAAAAGCAATCAAGTAATGAAAGTGAGTTAAAAAACACATCTCTCCCTGCACACAGACACATCATACTAGAGACATAGAAGGTCCATATTGAAAGCCTGACTGTTTTGATATAAAGAAAATTACCATATGTTGATCATATGAAGGAAATTAAAATTACAAAGTTGTCACTGCCACACATTGGTGAAAAAAAAATGATCTATTTACCATGTGTTCTCATATTTTATTTGGTACCAATTTAACTTAACTTAGATGGGTATTCTGATACAGAAAATCTACAGGAATATGCATAATAACTTGAGCACCATCAATGTGAAAAGTGGTATTACAAATTGCTCTGTGCATGTGTGCTTAGGTGTGACTCAAATGGGCATTCATGTCACAGGACTTAAATTCCATTTAAGTGGACTACTGACCTGCTAATTTAGCAGTTTTAGAATTCCCAAAAGTCAGTGGATTTGAGAACATAAAGTGGCTCTGAACTGTCTTGAAAACAAATGGTATGGAATTTATATAGAACTCTAAAACTGAAGGAACCTTTAAGCTATTTTTCATTGAACTTTCCCTATCCAGTTCTACAATAATTAATCAGATTTTTTTTTTCTACATTGAAGACACACTGCCTTTGAAAAAGGAAATCCTGATTTAAAATTTGTCAAAAATAAGAAAGGCAATTAAATTAAGGAGCAAATATAATCACTATTCTTCAAGCCCCAAACCACTTTATAAATATACACTGACACTAAAAGAGACATGTGAAATGTGTAACAAAGATACACAAATTCACTATTCTTTCCCCAGTCAGAAGAAGGAGCAGAGTTATGTCTGATGCTGCAAATGCTTTTTATTAGTAGTAATATAGTCTGCTGACTAGTGTAAGCAGTGCCTGGATGTTTGCAGCAGGAAACATTGTATTTAGTAATAATTAGTTGAAGACTCAGGCTCTGTCATTGTTTTACCAAAAGTGAAAAAAAATCCCAGCAAACCACAGAAAATTGGAGGGAAAGCTGGGTAAATGTTCTCAAGGAAATTCAAGAACACGTGAAGCCTGCCTGATTACAGGTTTCAATACTGACTTGAAACTCAGCCCAGATTCTTCAAAAGGTTTGTGAGAGCTTACTAGTCTTTTGAGTGAACTTGGGCCCAGTGTTGAGTGAATCTGGGCTGGTTTAGAGTTTTTCTTAAAAGCCTTGCCTTGCTTTAGATATGAAACCAGGTGAAACCTGGCAGCTTTGACAGAATTTCATTAGTTTTTTTTTTCTCTTCATACTTCTGTCCTGAAAGTCAAGGGATGGCTTGCAAAATCACATGGTGCAAGAGAGAAGAAACTACACACAAAGTCCCTATATGTAAGGAGATCCAATATCTAATTTTGTATTAACACGTTGACTAAGCATTTGTAGATGCAACTTTAAAAAATAAATAATTATGTTACTGAAAAATGAAATTTGGACTCCTCTCAGGTAAACAATGCTTGGAATGAAGGATAACATATTCTAGGTGAAACAATGTTTTAGTATATACATCATATTCACAGAATGAATGTGAAAGGGTGTGATTCATTCTTCTTATAATTTCCAGCATTGATTTGGCATAAAGTAATCCAAGTTGTCTAATTTTGTTGGTGTTTGGTTTGGGGTTTTTTTCTTCCTTATTTCAACTGTTCTCCATATGCTTCAAACAATTATTTAATCAGCAACAATAGAGCAAATATTCTACAATTTACTTTTTGAAACAGTGCAAGCACAACATACTAGGCTTATTAAAGCATTTCAGAATGTCCCCCATTCTGGACCAATTCTGTTTCATTTAAAAAGGAAAGTTATTATTGTACAGAGAGGAACTGAAAAAAAAATAAATCAAAACTTCAGGCAGATATACTTTAAACCATTTCATATAGATTGGGTGATACACAATGAAAAGAACCTTGAGAAACTGAATGATGCAGGTGGATGTAATAGCATTTTTTGAATAAAGTAATGAGTACATATGCATAAGGCAGCTGCTATACCCACAGAGAGGGATTTCATCCTGCTTCAAATAATCTTTTGGCATTAAACAGTCTTGCAAGGAAATAATTTTCTCTAAAAGAGAATTCCCTTGTAGGCTGTTCCAAATATGTCATGACACTTCTAAACCTTTTGAATGTTATCATAAGGATATTATTTAAGTGTAAATCTGACTTGCAATCTATTTGCTTTTTCATTTTTCTAGACATAAAAAGATATATGAAAGTACAAAAATTCTGCTGACACAAGATGACAGGTGGCACCAGTGAAAGAGAAAAAAAAATACAGTATGCACACTCAGGAATCTCTCCATGTCCAAAGAAAATATTCATATGACTGCTTTTACACTAGGATCCAGTGAACATCTGAAAGCTGTGTACAATGCCTAGTTAAAGGCATACATTAAGATTTAACCAGCAAGGCAAGAAAGGTTCCTGCTACCAAAACTACCAAAAATCATACTATCACCTGGATACAACAGAATAACTATTAGATAGATATTGAAGCAGGTGGAAACTCCTATAACTTCTGGAACTGCTCATTAACATGATAACTGCCCCATTGGTAAACTGCTTTCAGCTAAGTTTTTCCTGTTAGAGTAAGGGAGGAAATAATATTTCAGTTGAAGTGCCCCAGAGTGCATTAGACTTTATTATTTCATTTAATAAAACACATTTTTACTGTTACTTCTTCCTTCAAAGCTGTAAAGAGAGTGTCTGAAACGCACTAGTTTGGCTTTCTTCCTTCTTGCCTATATCAATTAAGTAGCAGCTGCAAGGTGTCCATCTTGGGAGAAAAGTGTATTGCCTTTTGTAAAACAGAATTCCTTCACCAGGTGAAGTTAAAAGGAGAAAATCTCTGCCTGCTCCACAGTGATCCTAACATAACAATGGCTGACAGAGGAAAAATTCTCATTTCCAGGGACAACATGGCAGCTGAGCACATCTGCGTGCTCTCTTTTGTACTAAAATTCCTATCTCTAGCCTCAAAAGAAGCAAGATCACTTCAGAAATTCTTATTGGTTCCTTTGAAAAACATTCTACATCTTGTAGTCATCCATACCTGCTTTCATATACATTCAGATTGTTCCAGCTGACCAGAGCAGATGCTGCTTTTCAGGCTTTTCTGACATCTGTAGGTGTTCCCACTCTTGGGTCAGTTGTCTTTCCCAAATGAAAATATTCTAGATTTATTGGCTCATCTTTTCTTCAATCCCCTAAGAGTAGTTTTCTTGATCCTTGACACTAAACTTACTAAACTACCTCCAAATAGACCATTCCAAATCTATTAAAGACTATATCATACCTGGAAACACTAGTCCCTATATTTCATGCAATACATCAGTAAGCACTTAAAACTTAGTTTTATAACTCTACCTGCATACAACTCAACATATTGTAGGACTTTACATGCAGCTCTCATAATCCTGAAGGCATAGATATATTTGGTAAAATCTGCTTAAAAAGATATACTTGAAAAATAGCCTCATGTCATATGGAAAACCATTGCCACATCAAAAACAAAAACAAAAAATCCCAAACAAAACACAACATTTTAGAGCCAAAGTGACCTCTCATTGAGCAAATCTACTATTTGCAACATATACTGAATAAGTAATTGCTTTCTTTTGAAAGCATCTTTAATGCCTTATTGTTGGATAATGTTTCAGTCTTT
Source organism: Corythornis vintsioides (assembly GCA_025447755.1). Lineage (NCBI taxonomy): Eukaryota > Metazoa > Chordata > Aves > Coraciiformes > Alcedinidae > Corythornis > Corythornis vintsioides. The sequence goes on from JAOEGS010010699.1 coordinate 62,029, forward strand.
GCCTGATTTTTCCATTAACATACTTTCAGATTATTTAAAGATGGTGTCTATTTAGAGCAAAGTCTATACTTCCTAAAAACTTTATGTATTTGGTCAAAATTCAAGTACATTCCTTCCTCCCTACATCATTCCTTACCAAGCATGAGGACTGTACTATATCCAAGAATCTTCAATCAGTTCTTTTAAGTACAGAGTATATGTATTTCTTCAAAATGTATTCACATCAGATGTTCTAATTTCTATCTTAGCACTTCTTGTCTTTTCTTAAATATACTGCTTGATGTTTTATAAAAAAAATCTCGATTACATGAAATTCTTAACCACTTCTTGTCTTTTCTTAAATATGCTGCTTGATGTTTTATAAAACAAATAAACAACCTGTTTGATGTTTGATAAAAAAATGGATTACATGCAGTTCAAAATGAGGTTTCCAACAAGGTTTTACAAATGGAGTCTAATTTACTTAATTAACCTCTGTCATTAGCAGCATATATTCATATTCCAGAATGATACATGCCATTGTTCTGTTTGTTTGCTCTTCCAATTCTTTTACAGTCCTGCAAAGATTATAGGTTAACTTCCACAGAGGCACATATATGAGAAGCCATACTGAATTGACCATTCTGAAGCATCTCACAAAACTTAACATGAGACATATACTCTAGAAAATAACAGTAATAATTCACTTTTCTGAACATTTTTTTTTTGTTCTTCTTTAAGAAGCCTAGAAGATTAAATTAAATGAAGAAAGCTTAAAAGGTAAGGACATAAAAGCCAATTTTTGACCACAATTTTTTCCCTCTGAACTCAATGGCAAGTGACATTTTGGACCTATTATGCCAAAACATCTGCAGGAATCAAGCCACTTTGAACTAACAACATCACCAAGTGTCTTCACCTTTTCAGTCCAACAAAATTCCTATATCACTCTCCTCCAAATTTATCCATTGTACTATCTGCATTAAATCTGATTTTTTTTTGAAGTTATTGACAATATATTTTCTGCCTGTGCAGGCTATTTTCTGTATGAAAAGAAAGTCTGTTGTCACTATTATCAGGTTTTGAAATGTCTTGTTTGAAAATGTGACTATTCACTCTTTATTGTCTCTTCTAGAGGATTTAAAGATCTTAAGAAATCTTAGACTTCAGACTAGCTGGGAGGTCATACTTAGAACAATTGTTTTAAAATGGAACTATTCTGTCCCTGTGCTATATACATATTATTGAAAGCAGTGAAACTTTTAGAAATTGCTGAATGAAAATACTATTTTTAACACTTTTAAAAACCTTTGCTGCAGATAAAACAGGATCTGTAAAGAGAATATATTTTTTTTACCAGAGCAGAACTGAGTATATAGTATCTGTGACTTTGAAAATATACCAAATATCTTCTCTGGCAGAGCCTCAAACTTAAAAAAATTCCCAACAAAACTAAAAATAAAACTGGGAGATAGACTTTCTTAAACAGTGTATGGGACCTTATGTGGTTCATGTCTGACTGCTGACCCTACTCCACTAAGATCTAAGGACCTGAGGTCTCCCACAGGCCACAAGGACACCTCCTGTAAATCTCTCATGCACATGACTAGGAAGATAAATACTGGATGAACAACCACTAGCAGCAAGGGCATCTAGTTACACTGCTATTATTAGGGTCTAAGCTTCAAGTTTACAAGACTGACAGAGCTCCTATGGGAATTCCTTCCTTCTCTTTTGTTGTCCATGTGCTCTTAAATGCCCCCAGAAAACACCAAAATAATACTTACAGATATTTTATTTGGCAGCCAGGATACTATTCAACACTGTGTTTTGAAATACCTTAAAATATCAAAGCAGACTAGCAAAGGATCAATAGAAAGCTCTTGAGAAAAACCTCTTCCTTCCCCCTGTAGATTTCTGAATGTGTTTTGCTTTTTTTTTTTTATTTGTTGATGACTTTTTTTTGTCCTCTTTGCTTGTTTTATGTGATAAAAATAATGTGGTTGAGGGCATTAGTGGCACTGGGAAGAACTAAGTAGCCATTTTAGATGGAAAGGATTAAAAACAAAGTGGGTTTTGGGGAAGACTGGAGAGAAAAGTTAGATGATCATTAGATTCTGAACTATGACAGACTCATGCATAGTGGCTTTGTTAAAAAATAAATTTCAAAAAGAATTAAAACAAGCTTAAAATTGAACATGCAACAATACTAATACTTTAATTAGAAAAATAGACTCAAAGCTAATTAGAATAATAACAGTTAATAAGAATATTCAGTGTCCTTTATGTGCAAATGTACTAGAAAATCAATCACAAAACAAGTTGACTCCTTGTTTCAGATTCAGAACTTATTCCAAGCAGAGCTTATAGGTCTCCTTAGAGTTCAAATGGGCTCTTGGAGATTTTCTACCAAAATGTTTTGTTGGTGGTTTGATCTTGACCCAGTTATTATTGTCTGTAGTCAATGTCTGGCCCCAGAACCTGCTGCAATTAAAGTTTATTTCTGCTGAACAAGTTTCCAAGGGCTCTGAGAAAGAAGATGCACGAAACTGCCATCCTTTCTCATCTCCTGATTACTCTTAGGGAATATCACATTTTCTCAGGTAACTGAATATAGAAATGCATATGAGTAATCTCAGAGGAAAACAGGAATCATCTCTTGCTTTTTTTTTCTTCTATTATTATCTAAATTGTAAACCAATATTTGTTTATAATTAGCTATGAATGTGCTTTCCAGTAACTTGCAAGTGAAGCCGGGTTTTCTGTTGATTTGGGTTGTTTTTTGGTTTGGTTTTTTTTTTTTTTTTTTTTTTTTTACAGATACAATGCTTTTTCAGTGACTCATTAAGGCTGCAGTGCCTGAGTTTTGAGAATTTCCATTTACACTGAATAAAGATCCAAGGACATTGAACAGTTTATTATCAGATGCTTTAATGCTAAGAAAGTTCTGCAGGAGAAGAAGGCAGGATTTCTTTTGGGAATCCTAGCATGAGTCTGTATTTCTTACTGTAAATTAATAGAAGGTTGTAAGCATGAAGAATAGCTCCTCCTACACATATATATGAAAAAGAATATTTAAATACTTCATCCAGATTTCAGTTTCTTTAAGATATTTTGCGACAGAACATCTAACATGCTGAATGATTTCCTGATTATGCTGTTTCTGTTATTCAAAGCCTATGTTAAGTTAAACACAAACATATTTCTATTGATTCCAACTGACTGCACTTCACAATTTCACACTCTCACACGACAGGAAAAATCCAGATGATATGCTAGCCACATAGCTTATGACCAAGTTCTATGGAAGAACAGCTTGAACTCGGTGAATACACAAACACTGAAACTTTGGATTTGTAAAATATACAAATGTATTAAATGTAAAATAATACGTAATGTAAAATTAAATGTAAAAATGTAAAATAATCCCTGTAAAATGAGACTGACTTTTCAAATAAACCTATTTGTTAATAACAACAAACTCACAGTGAAAATCTTGTCTACCTCTCATTCATGGTGTGTTTCACTAAAAATCTCTCCACATTTTGCTATTTGTGTTCCCTTTTAATCCTTATCAAGCAGCAGTATGGAAGCAAGATGGTTAGTTATCCCCCTGAAAAATGACATCTGATGTCCATTGAATGGAGAAGGGGGATCCAGATCCAACAGTCAAAAGACCCAACAAACAACAAAATCAAACAAAAACCCCCATGGTTAGTTATGTGCATTTAGTGACTCCTCTTTATAGTGTTGCCATATGTCATAGAATCATAGAATGGTTAGGGCTGGAAGGGACCTCAGAAGGTCATCAAGTGCAGCCCCCCTGCAGGGAGCAGGGACACCCTCAACTAGACCAGGCTGCTCAGAGCCTTGGCCAACCCCACCAATGTCACATTCACAGGAGCAATATACATTGCATTTCTTGAGCAGCTCACCAATTGAACTGTTCCCAAGTGATAGCAAAATATCTTTTTACTCTACGACACCTAAACTGTCCCCAATTGTTGCACTGAAGCCTGTAAAAAAAAAGAGTATACTGGATCTTGTGCCAAAGACATGAACAGCTGCCAACATCTGTCTACAGGTTTGGCCTTTCATGGGCATTGAGCAAGAGGAGGGCAAGCCAGTGAAGCCAGTTTAGTGCTGCCAATACAAAACAATCTGAATTAGGATTATTATATAACAATGAACACCAGGGGAGGTGCTGACATCTGAGGTAAGGACAAGTTTATACACTACTGACATTAAACTATTTATTAGCATTAAGATGTCAGTGTGAGATTAAAAAAATATTTTCGGCACTCAAGGAATAAGTTTTAAAAGCTCTTTCAATAATCCAACAAAAAGAATACTAACATAAAATGTAAACATTCATGGAATTAGATTATTTAATTGTGAATTCCTGCATCTTTTTTTCCTAGTCACTGTGTTTTTTCCTCTTCATGTTCCTCTAACAGTTTATTCTAAAATGAAAAAAAAAAAAAATTCTTGTACTGAGTATATTTGATGATGAACAATAATATTTAAAGATAATGTTTTCACATAAATCTACTAATATCCAATCCCTTAATATTCTGTGCACTGTTTTTAAAGAAAACAAAAAGCATTTATTCCTATATATTCCAAATGGTGTTTTAATAATACTTTTCACAAATTAGGTATAGAAAAATTTTTTACTGCTATGTTCTCCCCTATATTAATCAAATTATAAATGCATTATTTAAAGAAAAGAGAAACTGCAAAATCAATCATTCTGGTTTAGAAAATGCCAGCATTAAGATTACCCTTGCAGCATTCATTCTCAATCATCTACAATATTTCTGGAGCCAGGAACTGAACCCAGCCATCCATGATGCAGTCTGATGCTCTAGTCTTGTTTGCAATCCATCATTTGAGGATGCACAACCTTTTGCTGCTTGACCTAAAAGAACAAGTCACAGCCAACTATCTGCTTGCAGCTACAGTGATAAATCCATTACACTTGTGATTTATACGTTAATTTAGTAACAGTTTGGAAACTGTTAATGTTCTTTCTGGCAAAAGAGGGAGATGGTTACAGGCAGTTCACCCAAGAGGACAATTTTAGCATCTTTACTTCACAAGGTCACAAAGATGTGGCTAGAATTTGGATCTGGAGAAGAGTCTTTGTTTTTGGGTCCAGCAGAATGAAACCTGTGGCTGGCATTCACTAACAAGAGCAGAACTTCAGTATTTTGCAGAAAATCAAAGGCACTACAGGTTGAATGGTTATCTTGTACTTCTGGCCATGCAATCATACTGGAATGATTCCCAATATTTTTAGATGAACTAGCTAAACATCAGAAAAAGATAGTTTTAGATGAACTAGCTTAGACATCAGAAAACTGGTTTTACTGCTTCTATAAGCAGTGCTTAAATTTCCTGCACCATAATGTTTTTCCTAAAGTATAAACTTAATTATATTGGTTTGGCTTCTGAATAAGGTATTGGATGACTTGCTCCAATGTGAAGTCTGTGATGTGCACAATTCATAGAATCTCAGTTGAAAAACTATTGAGGCTGCTGCCTCCTATCATAAGTTTCCTGCATTATTAGGCTGACAAGGATGCACAGTCTATCAGGAGTCCCAGCTTGTTCTTGGGACTAGTAAACACCCAACTTTCCACTGCAAAGCTAACCAGAGTTAAAACGTGGGGACTGAGACTCATTTTGAGGTGTGCACACAATTCTTCCAACGTAAGCTGGCGTGGAGTGGGGAGAAGTTCAGAGGACTACTAACTGCTGGAGAAATTCCTCCACAAATGGTGTGATGATTAGCACTCAGTATTTCCTCACCATCCTGCATGTCACAAACATTTCCCCCAGGAAAATAAGTGATTGCTGAAGTTTTCTAAACTGGTGGATATGATCTCTGATGTTTCTGTGTCCATATCTGTCCACAGCTACATGCAGAACAAAAGTTCCCAAATAGTGATTTTCTTTGCAATCTCCTTACTCAAATTCTGATAACTTGTAGGGAGCAACTCAAGGACAGAAAACTTCAGTGAATATACACCCTATATCATACAGTTGCAATTAGTACTTTTAAAATTCCTGCTGCTTGTTTTGAATAACTTCTAAATGGAAAAGAAATATTCCACTAAATTTCACATTTATCTTACTTAAATATTGGAAACCTGTAAAAAAATGGTTGGGACAATGTAACAAAGAAAACAATAAAAATGTTGAAAGTATTTTCTAACATTTTTTCTGCAACTGCCTTTTTCAAAGTAGAACTTCTCTTTTTTCTTTTTCCCTTTTTAATCCCTGGGCTGTAGAGAATTTCTGGAAAAACAAAACAAAACAAAACCAACACGTTTGTGAAAACAAAAGAACCATATTATATAATTGATGATATGCAGCATGTGGACCCCAAAAAAAGGATAGAAAACAAGGGAGAACAGAGAGGATTGCCCTGGAGGTTTTGAGACACCTAGACCCACAGAATTCAAATACAGAAGGATAAAGCATGCTTTGCAAATATTGACTAAGCCAGCGTAGAGAGAATAGAACAGGGAGTTTGATCTTCTGTCAAGTAGAATGATCATTTTACAGACGACCTTGAAGTCCATCAGGAAGAAGACTGTCATCTTTTCACTCTTTTGCATATTGTAATGAATATGCTGATTATTTAACCTATTGAGTAGGCTGGCAAGGCAATGCCAAAAAACCTCAATCATATTTACCACACTATGGCTCTGAACACCTTCTTACATAAGTAAGCTAGTAGTATACAACATTTTTTTTTGTCTTTAATGAATTTAATGAAAAAGTTAAAGTTCAAAAAAATATTATTAATGCATCAATAGTAACAATCAGCTAAATTAGTTACAGTAACTGCACTCAAAGTTATATATAACTCTGCCAGACAGGAACTATTCTTATAAAGCAGTGGCTTTCTAACCCCTTGCCAGGGATATTTAATTTGGTGTCAAAGTTGTCTTGCCTATGGGAGAACTGTTTTCCATTTTAGCTGCTAGCAACAAGTATAAGTGAACATACTGTAAATAACTAGCTACTTTGAACTTTTTGGTCCCATTATGCACACAAGTTATCTACTCTGAAAAAGCATCATATAAACATGCCAAATTATTCAACCTTATGAAAACTGCTTTTCATCTGAATTAGAAGTTAAACCTTTTTCTGACTTTAGAGAAACTGGAACTTGAAAAGATAAAAACTTAAAGCTTGATTTTCCTTTGCCCAGAGCATATGTTATATAAACAAAAATCCCCAAAAGGTGCCAAGAATTGTCCCTCTGTTTTTCTAAATGATCATGTGTGCAGTCTAGCTGAAAAGAGTCATCGATTATGTCTACATAAACAACAAAAGCCCTTAGAAAAAATATCTAGATCAAAAGCCTGTCAAACACTGAACAGGAAAGAGAAATCCTGCTTTAAACATGGCCTCTTTCAAGTCTGAATTCAATCCCATGAAGTAAAAACAAAGGATTTCATAATGAAAGGTTTTTAAAATTACTTTATTTTTGGAACTTAACCAGGGATTCTTTTTTTCCTATATGTTAACCTTTGTCTTTCTTACATTAGGACAGAATTCTGAAAAACGTGTTTTAAATAAATATAGAAAGCATTTAGTCACAGTCCACTGTGTTCACAATACACATTTCCTATTATTTTCAATTAAATGCAACAATGGTATTTTTACAAACATTATGGGTTTCTCCTTTTGTCAACTACATGACAACATTCACTGTTTACATGTGAACACAGCAAAGTTTTTAATGGATGTGATACTTATTTTTTTTCCCCCTCACTTTCCTAAAATACAGACACAATCAAGAAAGAAAATTGCATATCTTTGCAAAACCAGAATAGATTACTATGTAGCTTATACATAATTACATTCTGGAAGTCATGGTCAGAAATCATCAATTAAGCTAAAGCATAGAATGAGATATTTCTAACAGTAAGTGAAAGAAACTTAACAGATACATGTCTGATGAAATATAATCCTCATGTTTGATTTTCTACCCTGTTATTAAGGTTAATGTGCAAACATAGGGCATGATTTACACTCTACCATTAGTGATCTCTTTCAGACCAACTTATTTTGATTTGATTGTCCCTTATCTGTATATATAAATAATAATATAAACCTAATGTAAACCACTTGCTACGTTTCATCGTGCCACTGATGTAACATTTATATGTCATGTATATAAACAGAACCCAGTTTTAAAGCTGTTCATACCTATTGTTGCTGGAGACAACATCCTGTTTGCCAGGTCTGGCTAAAAGATATTTGGCTTAGAAAGCCTCAGTTCACATTTGATGGTTCAAAAGGGTTGTTTTCCTCAATTTATTCATTGTAATGGAGTTACTTCTAAGCATGGATCAGTATATAATGGAACATATCTACTCCAATTATTATAATGTTCAGATAGATCCTGGATATTCTAATCAAGAATATCTGTCTGGCTTCTCAGAGAGAAAGCACATTCAGTTAATAATGATTTCTAAGTAATAATTTCTTTGTATATCACTCATTAATGCAGTTCTAGGCTAACAAATAACTGACAGCTCCATTGAATTAGCACTCAAAGTTGATTTTTCACATAACTTATCTGTTATTTCCTTAACAGATCTGTCTTTCATTATAAAATGCAATTTCAAATCAGAAAGAGTAGCAAAATGGTCAAAATTAAATTAAACTACACCAATTCCATTGGTGTAGTCCTCAGGCCATTGTCACCTTGATGCATTGAATTCTAACTTGTACCAAAAAGTCAATTGGTCAATACAGAGTATACACTTTCAGTGCAGCATTTCAAGAGATGCTCTGATATACATGTAGTCAAAAATTAGTTATCAAAAAAAAAAAAAAAAAAAAAAAAAAAGGGTCTAGTAAACCCTTTAAAACTTAGCCTACTAATTTTTGAAGTGCTTTCCTTCTAGCACTTAGGATGCTAGTTCATCATGGATATTTCTCTTTTCACTTGTTGTGTTTTCCACTAAATGCATCCAAGTATTTAATGTGGATTCTCCTTATATTTGGAAAGCCTTTAAGTACCATTGCTATACTTACTCCATGTTTTCAGCACATACAAAAGAATTATCTCTTTGGGAAAAAAAGTTAATGAAACAGATCCAACTTCAATAACTATTCAAGGAACAAAGGTTGTAACATTTTTTCTACTGGAATGTTGAACTTATCAGATCATGCACTCGAGCCAATAGCATTTGTCTTTGCTGTCATGCAAAAGAGTGTGAGTCACCTACAGCACAACAATCATTTTGCAAATCATTCAGAACCGTGTGGCATTTGATTAAACTGATCCACGCCTTTCTATGATGCCAAAATAAACAGTCCCTTGCCCACAAAGTATAAACACTGTTCCCATAATTTTCCTTTGAAATGTCATTAAAAGGTTAAGTGATGTTTCATTATTTACCTTGACTAATGAATTGCTCCATGCTGTCTTTGAAAGGCTGGAGGTGCTCTTCTAGTGATAGCTGATAAACTTTTGCTGCTTCTGTCTCACATGCTGAAATTGAAGTAACAGATTAGTTTAGGATGACAAATCATAGTATGGATCTGCATATTGCTATAAAAAGCACACTTAAATTAAAGTACAGCCAGTGAAAACTGATGGAATATGTGCTTTGAACACACTATTTACAAGTGCAAACACTGTGATAATATATTCAGGAATAGTTATGTTCCCAGTCAAATGTTTTTGACCAAAATATGCAGATAATTTGTGGCCATTGTGTTACTTTAAACGGCTGTTACTTTAAATGAGTGGAAGCAAAAATTAATGAATGCATTCAATAGTTATAAGGAGAAAGACAAATTTAGGGGCTGAAATGTATGGGAACAAAATTACAAACTCAGATACCAGGCTGTGTTGATTGATATACCTGGCCCCAGGTGCCTGAATCAAAGGAAAGTTCAGATGTAAAAACTGCACCAAAAAAGTAGGAAGAATCTTAATTTAGTGAGTAAAGCCAGATGAGGGCTTCATACCTGATAAAACCACAGATGTGGTGAAGTGCCTTGCATTGTTCAAAAGCAATAGGGCAAATTTATTAAAGTGAAAGATTTTAAGAGTATAGTTATTATGGCTTTAACTATTATTGGATGTCATTGAGAAGAGCATTAGCCTTATATGTATCACCACTATATGCTCTAAAAAATGTGGATCTGTAGTACTTGAAAGGGTCTTGGGGAGTGTGGGGGGGGGGGAAATCAGTTTTCTTTTTGTTCTTACTTCAGCAAGCATGAATTTATACTCTAGTTAATATTAACAGTTTCTAGTTTACAGCAGGAAACTAAGGACATATACAAAATAAAAAGCATGGCAGAGCAATTAAACATAACATAATTAAAGACAATCTTAGACTATACCCATGTTAACAGCCTGAAGCAGTTTATTTTCAAAGTCTATAAGGAAACATCCATAAGCATATACTATCCTTCATATTCAACTACCTACAGAAAATCAAAACGTAATATTGTCAGTGTGAAATGCCTGTTCTTTAACCATTCAGATACTGGAAGCTCTTCCATGGTTAATTTGTTTGTGAGTGTATGTGGAGTTGGGGAAAGGGGAAACAGTTGATGACAACTTGGTTTCTCCAGTTTTTGGTGAAGGTTTGTTTCTTTTTATTATATTTTATTATTTTTTCCCTTCCTCCTGTTAAAAGGCTAAAACCAGTGATGTTCAGAATAATAACACTTCAGGTTCACTTTTGACCCTGAATTACAAACAATATCTACATCATTTAAAATTCAAAAGAAAGCACAGGAAAAGAATCCCTTTTTCTTGCTTTATAGAAAAATATCATATGTAGTATTCAACCTTTAAGATACTTACCATACTAGTATCACTATTATGATGCTTAAAATAAACTAGTTCCTTGGATGATTTCTTAATGAAAGAATTAACTGGCCTATAAACATTTCCTAAGCTTCCCAGTTCTCCAAAAGCACCAAGAGAAGAATTGCACAACTTGTTGTATATAGCACCCATTTATCATGTTCTGCATTTTTTCACCAGAATTCCTCACTGTAACTGAAGAAATGAAAATGCTGATCATATGAAAGGGTGGAAAACATGAGACAGTTACCACTCTTTCTGTCCAAGTGAAAGAATAAGATACCAAATAATGTTTATATCACAAGAGTATGTAATAACTTCTAAGCAATGTGGAGGGGAAGCATGAAAAAAATATAATTAATTAACATGTATGTGATGATACCAAGGGTGTTCTACTTTTTTTTGTTCTACCCTCAGCTTCATACTCAAAACACATTTCTTGCCATGAAACAGCACAGCTAAACATCCCAGATATCAAAGGAAGAGGATGGTAAAGGGGATCTGCAGAGTTTGTTTTGTAAAAGTACTCAGGACACCACAAAAGCCAAGAACCAGCTAGGAGCTTGTATCACAACAAGGAATTGGCCAAACAGGAATAAAGAAAAAAATCTTATGTCAGTTTGCAGCAAGGTGAAAGTTTCAGTTTTTCTATAATCCCAAACACCCAGTATTTTCACAATGGCCAATACTGATTACGAGACACGGATACATAAAAGAGGCACAGATCATTCTGTGCATAGTATTGACACTTTCAGTAAGCAAGTCTGGTGAGTGATCTAAAATGCACCCAGTATTATCACCAAAATAATTGTCTGACTTATTAAAAAAGATTCAGAATATCTTTTACATCTATGTTTTCCATCCAGGTTTTTGTGATACTAAATTTTAGCCCTTGGATGTACAAATTTCTTCTAATCCTAAAATACATCTTTTTGAATAAAATCTGTGAGCAGATGATCAGCTGCTCCCGAGGCTTAGTGTGTTGTCTTTGGTCAGGATAATAATGCATGATCTTTCTTTTAGACACCCTCAAAACACAAAAATAAAACCACCCAAAACATTCCAAGCCAACAACAACAATAAAATACATACACCTCCCCCCCTAAAAAAAAAACCCAACCCCAATAAGAAAGCAAGTTGAACTATAAATTATCTTGATTACAATAGGTCTAAAAGATTTCTTTGGTTAACCACTTCTGAAAACATCTTATCTATACAAGTCCTATAAAATTTAGGTGGATTTTCAAGACTGTTTAAGGTACATGAGAACACAAGTTGTGCTGAGACTTGATAGACTGCTTGGTTTTAAGTCTTTAAGGAAGTTTTGAAATTTTATCCTTCATTTTCAGAAGTTCTGAGTACTCAAGAGTCCCACAGGAGATGTGCCTGTGTCCTACTTGCATGAAAAATATATAACAGCAAAACCACTGTTTTTAGAACTTCCTCAGTGCTTTCTGGATTGCTTGCAACTACAACCTGTGAATATGTAAGAAAGCTTAGACTTTGCCTAGAGGAAATAATAGTGACCTCATCAAAAGACAAATTCTGTTCAACTCAGCCACAAATACAGAAAGAACTCTTAATTTTCTTTTCCTTATTTTTCTGGGAATTGTAAAGACTTAAAGAACTGCTGGGTCTTCAAGGGCTTCCATAGACAGCTCCTTGCTCAGAGTTTTAAGGACAGTAAAATATGACTCACAGATTGACTGAAAGCCTGGCTTTAGTTTACATCTGGTTTAGGTTTAGGAGTCTGCATGCTGCTTAGCTGCAGCAATTAACCCTTTCAGTGATAGGTGAACAAACAACTAGAATTTGGGGATGCATGGCTGATAACATGCAGCCTAAAGTAAATATTTCATCTGGTTAAAACAATAGCTGTTTCTCTAAATTAGACTGTACAAATAACTAGAACTGTGCAAAACTGCTAATGTTGCTATGTTGTTAAAAATTACCTTGAGAGATTTTAGCACTTTATTATAAAAGACTAAAGGCATCTTTTCATCTGAATATGAAAGTAAGAATCATATAAGAAAAATAAACAATGTATTGTGAAAAACCTTAAATCCCATTTATATCAAAACTATCTATAAAGAATAACAAGGCAGAAAAGCATTTAACCAGAAAGTTTTTGATGAGACAATGAATTAAAGCTTTCTAAGAATACATTTTTTTCTCCATTACAGTTCTTTCTCTTCCAGTTCCCTATCTTCTAGTCTTGAAACATCTTGGAGTACCAGTAAAGAAGTAAATTTTGAAACTATTGGATTTATGGGAAACCTCTTAGGATGGATTTCATTTAATAAAACTTTAGCTTTTAAAAGATAGATCATCAGACTAGACACAAGACCTTTTCATAACACTAAATTTAGGAGAGGACAATCAATTTTAGGAAAGGAATGCTTTCCTTTTCTGTCATCTGTAGTGGGACCCTTGATGGCCTAAGACTGCTTAACTTTGTTAATTGCAGTGAAATTAACACTGGTCTTGTTCCTGATCAAGAAGTGTCATTGAAATATTACCAAAGTCTTAGTCCTGTAATCAGAACTGTGATGGAAACCCAGCATCTTATGAATATTAAAAGATACAAGAATAAGTGTGTGTGAGAGAGGGGATGACATGCAAATAGAATAATGCAGGGCTTGCTTATTTTAACCTGCACATGTTAGTATTACCTAAGAAAGAACTAACAGTGGATACAATTCTACTTTGCAAAGTAATCTATGCATCCCAGCCAGGCTTAGCCACAACGTGTAAAATTCCATCTCAAACTGCACTGCTGGGGTTGGGGCCTCTTTCTAGGTGTTGGGGTAACCACTACTACAACTACTACTACAGGCAAGAGGGGTGATTTCTCAAAGGCTAGTTATAACTATGTGAGAAAGAAATGTTAAGGATCAAAGCACAGCATAGCAGTACTACCACATCTCTTTCAGTTCCACAGTGACACCACCCCAAATACAACTTTAAAAGTCTTTTTCTTGCACAGTATGATACTTCTGATGCTCAGATTTACACAGCAGATACTAAACCTAAGAGCACATGCCACCTCTACAAGTAGCAGATTCCAAGATGAATAGATAATTTTAGGTGACTCCAAAAAGCACAGAAAAAAAATGGAAATGTATTTTCTCAAGTTACTGAGGGGCTATTCTTGGAACATATTTTTTAAAATACCAAGTGTTCTACAAATGCTTAACATTTTATAAACATTCTCAGTCACATGTATTCCAAATCAGAGAGATGTACTTGGCCACACAGCCTAGCTTCTGTCAATGGAGACTTTTAAATGAGTTGTAAACACATCAGGAAAATAAAGCATCACTAAAAAAAATATTTAATTATCATCATTATCACTTATAATCAGTTTTAAATCAAATAAATAACTAAACAAGTACTGACTTTAAGTCAATTTTATAAAAGTTTACATTATATGGCATTATTAATCTCTTCAAAATTCTATTAGTCAATTTATTTTCAGCCTGATGTTTTTTCTAATTCCCTTCTAGCTGAGCTTCAGTAAAAGCTTTGCAATAAGTGACAAATGAATAATTAGTTTTTGATTTTCAAGAATAAACTTACAATTGTAAACCTAAAATGTTTACATGTATTCAAAGAATAGCTTCTAAACAGTTTTAGCTTGCTGTAAGTGCTTCATAAATACTGTAACTCTCCCTGTCATTTTAGTGTCCTAGTTCTTTCCCAAACTAAACACATCTTGAAGAATTTCATGGGCCACAAATCCAACATTTTTCCTAAACCACAAGTGTACCTCCAGAGATTGTCAGAGCAGAGAGGATTAAGACACTCATTGAGTCAATACACATTTTCCACATCTTTCCACCCCACTGAAGTGTCCAGAAAATTGCAGATAATAATAGATATACAGCACAGGTCCTAATCAGTGAGTCACACTGCTCTTGTGACCCTGGATGCCCAATTTTCTTTACATGGTGAGTTGATTTAAGTCATGTGGCAAGTGCTAAAGTTTCTTCTGTGGAATGATAGAGGAACAGAAGTCATTGCTTGGCATGACTTCATCAAGGAACGTTGCTGACAGCCAGAGGAGATCAAAAGCAGATCAAGTTGCTTAACAAACTATATGGCGCTGAAGTCAAAGAGGCTAAAATGAGAATCCTGGAGAGCTGTGAAATCTAGGAGCAACAGATGGAGCCAAACTCACTTGGTTTGTTAGTAAAAGGATCTACCTGATCTTTGTTCTTCTAGCTGATTAAAAAAACCCACCCCAAAATGGCAGTATATAAACTTTATCCTCTGCATCTCTATTATTTAAAAAACAAACAAACCAACCAAAACTGAACAATTTGCAAATTTGATATTACATGGCTAGTTGGTTAGTGTAGTTTCTGCTATAGTCTTAGGGGATTTTTTGTTAAATTCAATTTAAGGAAAAAAACAAAAAAACAAACCAAACAAACAGCCCCCCTAAAAAAACCAAACAGGACTTGTACATTTCTGAATTATTAATCTTGGAACAGACACAAAACTTGCTTTCTGAAAGTCTTTTGGCTTTATGCTTTTAATCAGAAATTGTAGAAAAGAAGGTCTCTTCTAACACCTACAAACTGCAAGGCATACAGTCCATAAATACTTTAAAAAGGCCAGAAGCTTCCACAGTCAAAAGGGAAGAAAGCATGGCAAGTGATTTTTCTTTTTAAGAAATCAGCATAACAACTCCTCTGATATAAACATAAACCCAAGATCAGAACTGTGAAGGAGCAAGATGACAAAGTTTTACAGAACCATAAAGATTATTTATGTCTGCATGTCTCTGTGTACACTACTGACATGTTTTCAGAATGAGAGGACAATATTTAGGATTTTGTCAGAATTTGCTCAGCATCTTATATCCTTCTTTCTTCTAAATCATTTAGTACTTGCTAGCTCTGGTAATATATAAGATTCCAGAAACACATTAGCAAATCTCATAGTAAATAAACTAAATGCAGGGGAAAACCACTTTGTAGTCATTTTAGCATTTCAGGTAGAACTTGTACTCTATTTAAAAAAAGACTGTCATTTCTCACTGAAAGAGTTACAACTATTAAACTATTTCAATACCCAAAATTTTCAGGGAATACTTGTGCAGTTATCCTTTTTTTATTTATTTTATTTTATTTTAAAATTATTTTTAATTGAGGGTGGCACTTTTCTTTAGTTAAAGATCTAACACAATGCATTTTGCATCACTCAGGGCTGTTAAGAAGTCATGAATGAGATTGCTGATTGGTATTGAAATTGTCATTTCATATCCAGGAGAGGATTCAGAAGGGGGCTGATGTTGTGCCCAAAAAAAAGTTTGCAGCAAAAAAGACTAGGGAAAGAGTGATGGTGCCTGCAGTTATTCTTCAGTTTCATTAACTACAGAGACTCCAGCCTAAGGGCTGGATTGGAAACACAGAAAGAATTCAACTGCAGCCTGATGGCAGAGCAAAGCGTGTAATTTCCATTTTTACAGAACCTCTGCTTTGATCACTGCACAGTGTGGATTTATTCCATAAGAGATTTATGCCTGTGTGCAAATTTCAACCTTGGTCTAAATATATTTAGCCTTTTGTCTATATAAAAACATTTTTGATGAACCTGTGAGAAATAATATCATTCCCCCATAGAAGTTCATAAACATGTGCCTGAATTCAAGTATCTTTTTTTTCCAATCGGACCTAAGTATATTTTGTCTCTGTGCAAACTTGGAGAGCAGCCCTCAGATTATCTGAAAGTTGTAAGAATAGAAAATAGTAAAATTTCATGGCTAAACTGTGTGCTCCCTAGATTGTTCAGGGCAGCAAATAGATGGTGCTGAAGGTCACACTAAGCAACCTTGATACAACTTTAAATATTACTTCTAGGTGTTTAAAACAAATTCTTTCACTTCTTGTGTCTGTTAAACCTTCTGTTTGGATGTTGTAAAATTTGTTTTAAAGTCAGATATAATATGGAAACCATGGGGTTTTTTTTTAATAGAGAACCTTCCATTCTAAGTTGTTCAGGGACTAATTGTTTACCAAACTATTTCTTGGTTTCTAGACGCATGACATTCAAAATCAGCAAGGCAAAAGAAATATAAAGATTTCACTCCTTGATTTGAATCCTTCTCGCCAAGATTTAGCATAATGGTACATAACTGTCCAGGCTAGTAGAGACTTTTGGCAAAAATATTGAAGATAATGGATATTAGCCATAATTTGTGCCAACTACTCTTGCTTAACTGAATAACATTTGGAACTAAGCACTGAGTTTAAGAAATGTATTATATGTGATACATGTTCTTTATTAAAGTCCAGCATATACATCTAATTTTAAGTTTGAGTTCATTTATAGAAGTCATTACCCAAGCAGCAGAAAAAAATACTTTGCATATTTTTCAGTAAAGTCTGGTTATTTCAATTGTCTTTAACAATATGCCATATACATTATTTTATCTGCTATTTGGATCTGATTATCAAACTTTTTTTAATTTGTCATGGACACAGTCCAACACTTCGCAATTCTTTTTATGATGAAAGACTTGTTGAAATAAGTTTTGGAAAAAAACCCAAACCACTGTTTTGTTTGGTTCTGAAACAAAAGTTTTAATCTAACTGGTTTTATGTTTACTTTAATAACCTCTTCCATGTTTTCCACAAAAAAAAAAAAAAAATTAAAATAAATAATTGTTTAAATGGTCATGAAAAGCAAATTAAGAAACAAAACGGTAACTGAGGAGTCAAAAATCCACAGCTATTTTTATGCTATCATCTAATTTCTCAAAATGATCCAAACAATAGCAGCAGGGTAACATATAGTCAGCACTTCATCTAGGTTCAGTACCTCGCAAATCTTTCTTCATTTTCCGGAGATCTTTTTGAAAGTCATCAAACTTCATTTGTGAAACCTGGAAGAGATCTTGTGGGTCTGGAAGAGGAAAGATGCATTGTTCTTTTCCAGCATCCTGATAAAAACACAAATGAAGAGTTACATAGCACTCATTGCTTTTATACATGCTAAGATCAAAAAGAATATTTGTGCATATTACCTCATCTCAGCCAGCAGAAGAGTATATAGTAAGTTGATTTTTAAAACATGAATTTATAAGACCAAAATTTATTCTTACCTCATCAAAATTACGTAAATAGTATGAAACAATGTATGATAGAAGACTTCTGCTGTTGTCCTGTGTAGGAGAGAATAAAGTTGGCTATATTACTGAAACTCACTGAAAAAAAAATAATTCAGAAATTCAGGAATAGGCTCCCCAGGGAGGTGGTTGGGCCACCATCTCTGGAGCTATTCCAGGTGAGGTTGGCCAAGGCTCTGTTAGTCTAGTCTAGTTAAGGATGTCCCTGCTCCCTGAAGGGGGGGGGGCTGCAGTAGATGACCTTTGGAGGTCCCTTCCAGCCCTAAACATTCTATGAACCACCAGACAAAACTTAAATTAACAAGTACTTGCTGTGATTACTCTTTACTTGGATGGTTCTATGATCCAAGGTGAAATGCACACTCTATATTCATGATGTATATAAAGAACAAATTTTGGCTATTCCAAATGCTCAAGATGCCTATTCAATCATTTGAATCATCATCAAATTGCAGATGACTTCTTTTATAACTGTTTCTACTTCTGTAAAAGTGTAAGGATCATAGTATTGCTTCTGATTACAGGAAAAATTAGGACTATTCAGTGCAGCACCAAAAACCAAACATACATCAGATTAGCAATTAAGACATAATTTAACATAGGGGTTTTTTTTCACAGTAATGAAAAGAGGTGGTGCATTTTTTTATTCCTACAAAAATACATCCAGTTCTAGAAGTGTAATCAGCTAAGCGTAGTAACAAATGAATTCCTTTGATTTGCCTTCATAAATTTCACACCATTTACTTGGAAATGGAGTCAAAGTCAGTTTCTGAGAATTTAACTTTCACAGAACTACAGGAAGTCTAGAATAAACTTACACTGCTCTTGACATCTTTCAGTTTTGGCAGGATATCCAGTCCAAACCCATCAGCCTGTCCTCGTGTCCTGTTTCCCCCATTCATGTAATTTCCAAAGGCAAGAACCAAACCCAGGACTTGCATAACTCCTGACCCATTTTTCAGTGTCTACAAAACAGAGAGAGAAAGAATTATTTGTTCACATCAGCAATAATATTTGTGATCAACTGTGTTGCTGACAAGCAGATTTGTTGATACTATGTTTAGAAATAATGTTTACGTAAAGGCTCAAATATAGGAAATTAACAACCTTATACTGCAACATGTAGAATTAGAATAATAACAGTAAGCAATTTATTGTGAATGGTGAATGTTATCTCCAAAATCAATATTTAGGAAAACAACAAAAAAAAAAGGTAATCTATAAAACATTATTAGAGATGACTTACTCAGAAAATCAAACTAGTAACTTCGTGGATATTTTGAAGGGTATATTTAATTTAGGAGAGAATTGTGCAAGAAGTTAATAAAAACCCACATGGAACAGTTAAAACATTTACTCAATATAACAGTGACCATAACAATATAATAATAACAACAACAACAATAAACTGTAAAAAAAAAAATCAGATATTTTTTCAGATATGAAAATACGAATGGATTCTGCACTTTAAAGCAATGGATTTGTTTTTCATGGGGCAACAAAATTCCAGTAATCTCTTCTAGCTGGAGACAACATTGCTATTTCTAACTGATTTTAGATATCAGAGATATTATTAAGTTGCATACTTCCAAAATCCAAGCAAACACAAGGTGGACTGAACATTCATTTGGAAAGGAGTGATACAGTCACTATCAAGAGGGAAGAATTTGCTTTAACAGAAGAAGAAAGTACACTATTTTGCAGAGACTGATATAAACTGATGGCAATAAGACAATATAGTTCAGTATCAAAAGTTAATCTGAAAATTCTCTTTGATGTTGAACTATGATCGTAAAACGTTCCATTCTGCTTTCCTTCAGATTTAATGAGTACTTAAAGTAAATAAAGTAAAATCTTTTGAAATACGAGTACAATTTAACAAGATTAAATGTCAGAAATTAAGCTCTCCCAGAGCACAACCTACCTCACACAGTTTCTGTAACAATTCAAGTTTGCGCCGGATTGAACAAATGCTTTCTGAAAATGTTGATTGGAACAGGATGCAAAACACACGTTCTGAAAAGTTGGGAATTAGTGAAAGTTCATAGAGGAACCTATAGGGGTGATTAAAGAAAATTATACGAGTCACTACCAGTAGATAGAGTTTTTTTGATTGGTTTATGTTCTTTATATAACAACTTGAGATAGTTTATGATAGCAGGAAAACTTGTTTGAAAGAAGCAGAACTGATCTTTCACAAGCATGTTCTTACTGTTCCGGCTTATCCAAAGACTTGGCGTTTTCTTTTTCCTTGGATGCTTTGCTATGCTTTTCTATTTTTTCCAATTCATCTGACTGTGCTCTCTGGAATAAAGAAAACAAATTAGGAAGTTTTAATTAAAAACCTAGTTAAACAGCACAGATAAAGATGACCATGTAACAAATCATGTTCATCGATTTCTCTTTTCCTTCTAGCATCTGCTTATGGTAAAAATACTTAGTCCATAGAGCAACTTTAAATATAAATACATCTGATGGAAAACAGAACATATTCCAAATAATATTATTGACTACTTGTAATCTGCAAAAGATTTATTCATTGAACCATGCACTGAGACAATCTTCATTCCAAATCCCTTTTCATTGGCTGTTTATAAAGTCTTTGGATCAAAGAAAACTCTTCTTGAGTTGTAGTTCTCTTTCCAAATCTGCTGGGCTGCATTTGAATGCAATCTGATCTTTAAATACATATTTTAAAAATATCTTCTTTTTCAACTAAATGAAAATAGGTTCGTATTGTTTACTGCAATTTAGATTTTATTTGCTATTTGGAAAATGCTATGGAACAACAAAAAATAGTTGATTCATAATGGAACTATCATACATACCAGAATACATGAGAACTACTGCATACTTCTTTGAAGTAAAATGATTTTCATTTTTATCTTAATAAAGCAGAACAATTACATGTAAACTGCCTAGTTTCTTGGAGAACCCTGTGGCATATTGTGTGGTCTTTCCTTCAATATTCCAATCAAAAGAAAGAGCCTCACTTCTTTCTGGGCTCCATGCTACAGTGAAATTATTTTTTCCAACTGCAGTACTGGAAAATGGAATGGCATGGAAAGAAATAAAAATAGAATGTAAATTTCTCCTTCTGACCCTTCTTATGACATCCATGGAGGTTTTCAAAATAGATTCAAAACATGAATCTGTGTAAGACTGAAGAAAAATAAGTATATCTACCTTTATTCCTTTAAGAAAACAAAATATTTTTTTTTTTTATGTACTTCACAGAATATGAAGACAACAGTGGAAATTTATATTGTAACTCATTAAATAATTGCTAAAGAGGAGAAAATATTTTAGTGAGGAGCATAAAGCTGAATGGTTATTTGCAAATGCTTTAGAATATACAGCAAGAGGACTCTCTCTTCTGGCCCTCTACACATTTTTAAGTATTAAGAGTGTTTATGACAGTAATCTATTATATACAGGCATGTTCAAGCTGTTGTTTCCTCACCAAATCCCATGGGCAAAGGCTAGGCAGATATACTCTTATTTAAACCATTACTCTCAGATTATGTACTCAAAGAAATAACAACTGGCAAAGATACAAAGGCTAAGTATGAGTAGGCCTGAGCAAAACTCAAGAGAGATGGTTTATACTTAATTAAGAGGTTCAAGTATACGCTGCAAGTTCAGAATCAAACTTAAGTCAAAGTCACTACTTTTGTCTCAGATATCTAGAATTCTGATGAAAAAAGCTTTTCGATTACCCTCCAACACTTGTGTTGAGAACATATTCAGTAGATATATCTCATAAATGCCATTAATCTGATTACATTAGCACCTCTAGACTGTCACAGCTATTTATTTCCTTGAATTTTAGCTATTATATAGCAAAATAAATGGAACATAAATGGAAAAAGCAGTGTAACATACAATAATTTTATATTAAATATAACTAAAACCATACAGCATAAATCTGATAGAAATTACTGCAAAAAAATACACTGCATAACTTAAACTGTTTTCCCACATTTGCCATAATATAAACTTACCCTACGCTAAACTTAATCTTATTAAAAAGTTCATAAGGGAAATTTTTCCAATTCAAAATGTATATCTTGTAGCTCCTGTTTAGTTTTTGGCTTTTTTCTTTCCTTGCAACAGAGCTGTAGCTCTTTGATCATTTTAAAAGGGTGTGGGTTTTTAAATTTGGGGGTGGATTTCTCTTGGTGAAATTGATTTCAAGGTTGATATTACATATTTCAAAAGCATTGAGTGACTCATTTAAAAAGAATATTATAAAAATCTTTCTGAAACAATAAGGATATATAGACACACCAGGGTTAGGAACAACTATCATATTCCTTTGAAGTTCAGTCATATATCAGAAGTCAATGTTACTTTGCAAAGACCATAGGTTGAACATAAGACTTTGCTTTGTAATTCCTGGTTTGTTTTCTTTTGTTTGGTCTTTTTGTTGTTTGATTTTTTTTATTATTATTTGTTTTTTAAATCATAAGAAATAAATGAGGAGAAGGTTTGAACCTTAGTGGAAAAGTAGAGACATGCAATTCGGACTTCAGAGTGCCTCTTTCGCTTGCAAATGGTTTTTTGGGGATTTTTGAAAGCATTGATCTAAATCTTTTTAAGATAGCAACAGGGTGGACAATTTGCCAGGAGTCAAATTTTTAAAAGTATGAATTTCATTTTGTAGTGGAAAGAAATCTGAAAGGAGCAAATCCATAGATGAAAGATTATCATTTGATACCATTTTTCATTCTTTTTTTTTGTACACTTATTTTCACCATATAGGTATGGCATATGCAGGATTGCTGTTTTATACAATAAATTGATATATTCAGCTAAGAGGCTCCCTGTTTTCACAGTAAGCATTCACTTATTTGCAAACAAATGCATTTCTTGTCACAACTGATATGGCCTAACCATATACAGTAAATGGCCAATTCTGCTGAATTTACCTAACTTCTCCCTCTAATTATAACTTCCACCTAGAAGCATTGCCATTAGGGAGTTTGTAAAAGCCCATCAAAGTAACTGTTCCAAATGTTATTAACTCATATTCAAATTGTCTAGAATTTAATACGTAGCTTAATATCAACATATTTAAATATTTTTTTTTTTATAATGCAAACTTCATAACCACGTGTAAGAACTGTACCAGTGCTGCAGGAACAAAGTCATTCTCACTTGATGTTATAGCACTTAATACTATTAAGTACATTATTGAGGGCTTGGGTCTTAGGTGGGGCATGGGTTTCTTTGTTTATAAAAAATCACTAAAATGTATACAGTAACTCTGTGGTTTAACAAGGCTATAATTCCTCAGTAAACAGGAATTAAGCCCTGGGGACTATGGCTTTTGAAATTAGGGTGTGTTTAGGTTTGGAGACTGCCCAAATTTCATTCACGTTTAAGAAGGGAAAGCACCATGCCAGACATATGCAATCAGAAAAAAAATGTTTACATTCTGAGGGAAGACTGTAAAACAAATGCTCCCATATGTTCCATAGAGATCAAATAGAAAGGCAGAAAACAAGTACAGTGGTATTTAAATATCCAGCAAAGAATCCAAATCAAATAAATAAACCATAAGAACTAAAAATTGACTCGTTCAACTACTTTGTAGCTGTTAAAGTGATCCCCACTATCAACAAAGAATGAGACTGAGAAATAAGGGAGGAGTCAAACAAGCCAGGCTCTCCAACACCACTCATTGCTTATACTTTATTGGACAATATTGTTATAATGAGTGAACTACCAAGGGAAGCAAATGCAAGGTCTGATGTATTTTGACTAAAAGCTGAAAGGAAAACCAGAAAATAAAATTCACTTTAAAATTTTCTGTTTTCAAAACAGTGTTTTATCCAAGAGATTGGATAATGAAGCTCTTTCCAAATTAATTATTGTTTTGGGGTGGAATTTTTTGTTGTTTTGGGGTTTTTTTTGTCCTTTTTAGTTATTGGTGGTTTTTTAGGGTCTTTTTCTGTCTTGTATTTAAGAAAATACAGTGATAAGGTTGGGCTGATCTGTCTTCCATTTAAAGCAAACAAATATATTAGTCATTCCAACTTTAATGTATTGTCTGAGATTAACATATTTTCCTCAATTATACCCATATACTTATATAAAAGTTTATGCATTATATAAAAGAAACAATAGCAAATAATGCAATTAAATGCTTATTCTTTTCATTGCTTTGGGGAAATAAAGCCACTTCAAAATAGGACACATACTGCAAACTTTCTGAATATTACTTATGTAAATCAAAAATACCTTCACATGGACCTACAGTTTTCCTACATGATATGGACTTCCTCTGATTACTCACATTCTCATACAAGGCTTGAAGGGTCTCTAGGTCAACCACAGAGTTGTCCAGGTTCACAACAGCTATAAAACAAACAAACAAGATAAAATAAAAAATAAATAGCTGTCAGGATGAGAATCCAGCTGTGAAATAAAGACTCAGCACAATACTCAGCAATAGTTTTTATGACCTACTGGTCATCCAGCTGAAGGGGTTTAACTTTATTAATGCCTTCAATAGTGCCATTCCTAAGACTATGGGCTAGAAACCTGGTAGAGCCAGGTGTCAAGTGTTAAAGAATTCACCTCCCTCCCCCCAAACACGGTCCCACAAGTATGGGCATAGCCAGAGATAAGCTTCACATCAGACTTTTCATGGTCCAACTGAAAGCATTATAAAAATTTGTAAATCTGCACCACAGCCACACACACACACACAACAAAGCTCATTCCTGTCACTGGTTGGCTTCAGTCTTAAACTGATTAATCCATAAGTCAGCCAGTTAATTTCAAAACACCTGACAAGGGTCAAGTCTTCTATGCACCAAGCTGACACATTTAGCAGGGATACAAGATATGCCTTTCCTGTTTCCAGCTAATTCTTGTGCCACACAAATACTGTTTTGTTTTGGGTTTGTTTTTTTTTTTTAGTGTCAAAAAAACAGTTCAATAGCACAGAGACTGATTTCCATCTATCTAACCTGGACAGAAAAAAAAAAAAATCATTCAGAGGGGCACACTAACAGCTCATGGGGCTTAGGAAATGTTTGTGCAAGCTGGTGAAAAATTACTCTCAGATAATACAAAGAAGTAGCATTAAAATAATTCTTTTCAGTCCTCCTCTTACATATTTTTGCAAGCTCACTGAGCATTCACTTAGAAGCCAGATAAATCCAACTTTCTTTATCCAGATTTTAAATCTTGAAAGAAGTTAAGAATGTTGTATTAGAACATAAGTGATGGTAATGAATAATTTACCTGAGAAATTCTGTGTATACACCTAAAGGCTACAGACAATGCAATTTAAGCTCATGTGTTTCCAATGGCTCTAAAGCATTTTAGGGATATCACTCTAAGTCTGGGACTCATCACATTTCCCCTTTCCAGACCTGAGACATAGTTTTAGTTACAGTATAAGAAAGTTATAAATAAAGAAGCATGGATCTTGATTAAACTAAGCAAGCTACACTGTCTTTCTAAGCAGAGCATGAAGCTAATGTTTAAGTTTGAAACAGAAAATAATTAAGAAAATCTATAATTTTCAGGTTTGGGGGTTCCCCCCACATTTTTTCCCTTGCCAGAAAGCAAGAGAATGTGGAAGATAATGGCAATGTAATAGTTAACCATTCAGGAAGCAGCATGGTTTTTTGTTTTGTTTGGAGGAGGAGGCACATGTAAAAATCTGCTACTGATTTTTTGTACTGATTTGTACTGATTATTTGTACTGTATGTTTGTTGGTTTGTGGGGTTTTTTTTTTCCCCTCTGAGTGTAATAATTGCTGCAGCAGAGAATTAAAGATGCTCTCTCAACAAGGTACTGTAGGATATGTTGTTATTTATTTAATAATCACTGTTTTTATCAACAGAACTATATGCATGCTTAAGAATATACTAAATTTGCCTGGTAGAACTGGAGACTAAAATTAACATGCAAATACAAAGTGTGTCTAAATTGGTTTGAGAGCTCTAAAAAAACATGTATGTCAAAGTCTATACACAAACAGCTTTATTAAAACCAGGCTATATTATGAAACTCTGTATTACCCTACATTTCAACATTTTTATGCTTATGCAATATTTTCATATATGAACACATTCACAACCCTTCAACTATTTATTTCAAGTTGTGGCTGCCTTCTTCCTGCTCCACCCCCCCAATCCCCTTTCTTCCAGAGACTGTCTACTTCTACACCAAGAAATATTACATAAGTTCCTGCTCTGATCTTTTTTTGCTCAGTGTTAAGATCACCCACGGATTACTCAGGGAGCTACAGAACACTTTTGTTTGAATGCTTGCAGCAGATAAGAGAATGCCTGGCAAACACAATGGTGCCAGCTCTGTGTACTTTCAAGAACATAGGTATGCAGAAGAGTGTACATACTTCAGGGAGCTGCTTAAAACAAATCAGTCAGAGACAAGGACTTGGAGAAATTAGATCCTAGGATATAGGTTTCAAATCATCCCTTTCAAAGATAAATGCATTTCTAGATATTTTTATAAGGATGTATATGTTCATAAATATCAATATAGCATCTCACTATGATTTTTCAGTGTTCACAGAATGTTAGGGGTTGGAAGGGAGCTAGAAGACCATCTAGTCCAACCCCCCTGCCCGAGCAGGGGCACCTAGACCAAGTCACCCAGGAACAGATCCAGGTGGGTCTTGCTCCCCCTACTCTGAGGAATCAGCAAATGAGTTTCTGTTTCTTGGAGGTACTGCATCATTGTCATGCAGAACATGATAATTGAAAAAATAAATCATTCCTTGGATATTTAATTCCATTATCTAGACAATTTGAACCGATAAAGACAATGTTTGCTTACACAGTCAGACTTACTAGCTCAATGTGCCCTCTCCCTGCAGTCAGCACCATTACACAAATATCTCACTGAAGGATTCAATATGTGGTGGCAAAATAACAACAGAAATTACAAACATCAGTTTTTCTACCTTCAGATTTTACAGTTATATTTTATTACATTATTACTGCCACTGCTGTCAATAAAGTCTGCACCAGTTTCAAGCCCTAATAATGTAAAATTACTTAATGTAAATATACACTATTATATGTTGATATGCACATAGATATAATTATATTAAATCTGAACCAAGTATGTCTAGATACACACACAAGTATGTACAGCTAAAAATAAAAGGAACTGCAAATCAATGATTTTTTAACGTTTTTTTTTTCAAACAAGCACCAGTTAACAGAAAATACACCCAGCAAAAGGATGGGTTAAAGAGCAATCAAAAGTTGCTTGACACTCTAAAGGAGAGAGGACACAAAAGATATTTCAAAGGGTTTGTAGCCAAAATAAAGGCTTCAGGAATCTCTTGTTGACCTTAAACTTTCCTGATGTTCTGATTGTTTCAATAACAATCTCCATGGGAATTTAAACTTTTGTCTTTGGGACAGAAATGATATCTTTCTTATGCAACTGAAGAATACAGATGTTTTAGCAGAATGAGTTTCCCCTCCATTCTGTATTTCTACAATAGAAATTGAATAAAAAGGTAAATTATGCAAATCCATGATACCAAAGTCAATTTAGGTACTAGTTTCAAACTGGAAGGCAATAAAATATTTGCAGAAAGACAAAGATTTACTAATCTTAGTAATATCAATGAATTTGGAAGTCTAGTTAAGCACTTTAGAAGACACTTCACCTGAAAGCAGTATAATGTTCTTACTTAAAAAGTGAGATTAATGTAAAGCACACAACTATACTACTACTGAGAGCAGACAGACCTTCTCCCATATACATAGAAGGCAATTTAGAACACAGACACAATTTAAAACAAACAAAAACTCACAAAAAAGACCCCAGCACAATGAATAATCACTACCCATGTGTCTTTAGGGTATCACAGTATGCAACACAGCCACTAACGAGATCTAACTTTTTGCCAGCAAATATAATCCTGAAGAAGTAATGCATGAGAAAACCCCAGCAGGAAAGTTGGATGATACACAGTGTATTCTCAGGAAGACTATGAAAGGAAGCAGTTGTAATTCACTAAATTAATTTACTAAAATTTACTACATAATTTTGAGCATAGCATTAAAAACCATTCAGTGTTCTAAAATGTTTTCAAGTAACTGTAGTAGAAAATTTGATGAGACACCCATTTTCACATATCTAAAAAGGATATTTGGATTTAAAAAAAAAAAAAGGCACATGAGCAGATAAGTAGGTTGTATGGTCACACTGTATGATCTTCTGTGTATGGTTATTTCTAATTAAAAAAAAAAAGCTGCTCATTATTTATGATCAATAAATTGTGTTTGTTTAGTGAATGCAGAATGGAAACCTCTGTTGCTGGATGGCTTTGGAAGAAAATGCAGAAGAAAATGCAAAAAAAACTCCAAACACATGCAAATACAAGCAAATGAGAACAAATAGTCTTGGCATAGACCTAGGGAGACCACGAACATTCTGGGATAGGTGATTTCATCAGGTTCCTTAGAATGACTGGCAGCTGAACTGCTCAGTTCAGGAACAGAATTAAAAACCATCTGCCTCAACGTTCTCATCAGCAAAAGAGCCAAGAGAGCCTTAGAAGATCAAAGTGCAGTGGCTTCCTTTGCTGATGTAAAGATTATGGCATGATGCAATATCAGACTATTTGCAAAGTAAACCCAGATTTAAATCCAACTTAACATTTATATTTAAAAATCAATGAAATGAAAAATTCTGAAGTCTTTTATTGGTTACACAGTAAACCCACAACTTAAAAAAATGTGGGTTTTTTATGTGAGCTTATTGCTGCCATTTGTCTAACACAGGCTTATAGCACAAGGTCATGATTTTTTTCTGTGCTACTTTCAACAGTTTGACAAGTACTGCTGTTCTTTTGTGATTCTCCTTTATCTCAAATAATAGGAATGTGAATCTCCTAATGCAGAAAGTTAAATCACAAATGGGCCTCTCTGAAATAAACGTTGTGTGTACATAAATATGGAAAACAGTGGTAAAACCAAAAATCCCTGTGTTAATGGAAGCTGCAGCAAAATATGCAAGGACTATGGCTGTATAATTTTTAAGTTTCTCAGAAAATAAATGAAATAAATACATCTGGACTTGCACAATGTGTAGAAAAAAGAACCTGTTTATAATGGGTATGTACTGGGTAGGCAGCATAAATTAAAACAATTTAATATTATTACCTACCTGCTTGCACTCACTACCCTTGTGCTATGTTTATCTTTTAGCAAAAAAACTTAACCTTCACAGGATGAAATCTTTTAAGTGCACAAAGCACAGTGGAGATTGGATCTTCAACACAAGTACATATGGCATGCATCAGAGGCAAGAAACAGCAATTAGAACTGCTTGCAGAGAGTTTTACTGTGGCAGTAATTCACCTTGATCTAAATCTTGTGGAGGAAACCAGAAAAGCATACAACATTTCCAAGCATGGATTAAGATTAGCTGTTCCTTCCATTGTTTTTAAAGGCTTTACAATTTTTAAATACTATCAAGAAGAACATGCACTCACATATCTGGGAAGCAACAAAGTAATTAGCAATTCAGAAAGAATATTCATTTGCAAAACATGAAGTACCAGAAGTAGGAGGCTTCATCTCTTTAGCATCCCTTCTGCACTGATTCTTCTCTTATAAACACTTTAGAAATGTAGACATTTTAAAAACATTCCTATTCCCTAACATTTCATTCATAATACACAGTGATATAATTGTCAATCAATAGCTTTTTTTTTTACATATGTATAAATACATATACAGAAATACAACTAAATGTATAACTAGATTTTAAAGTTAGCTATACATAATTATTACAAATAGTTACATTACATACATTTCAAACAATTGCTTACTATGTTAAGGACAGCAGTTACTGATTATGGGAAGTCTAACTTCATACACCTATACAGTTTGTTTATAAAAAGTGTGCAAGTTCAGTTCTTAGAGAACAAATATATTTTGTTTGACTCAGTATGTCGCCTTCTTGTCTAGGCAGGAAAAAAAAAAAAAAAGGAGACTAATGCTGTAATCCTTTCAGAATAAAATGTTTAAATACAAACATGATTGCCATTGTAGACTGTTTAATTTAGAGAGATTGTATTTCAGTTCTGGTTTTGAGAGGTTTGCTGATTTGACTATAGAGAGTACTTCAATACTTATCTTAATTGTTTAGATAAGATTTGTTTGAATTTGGCAGGTGAAAAAACCATGGGTGTGGGATATAGGAAGACTAAGAAAAGACTGTCATTTTACCAGTAGATGCTTATTTTATACTATAATGCATAGAGGACCAAACAGTCTCAGTGAACCTACCAGAGATTGCTCTTTGTTGAGTGAATTTGAAACACAAGGTTGACTGGAAGGATTCAAGATTTTCAACAAACTGGAAAGGATTGCCAAGATAACTCCCAAAATACAACTTAAGGCTTAGCATAGCACACAAATCCAAATGAAATGGGACGTTGAAATTATTAATTTTTTTAATTAAATTGTGCTTTATGCTTATTGTAGGTGGTTTTTGCTAAGCTTACTGTCACAATCACGGAATGTTAGGGGTTGGAAGGGAGCTAGAAGATCATCTAGTCCAACCCCCCTGCCAGAGCAGGAACACAAGTAGGAAAAAAATGAAGGATATCTGCAAGCTACTCTGACAAATTCACATGGAAAGAATAATTTAAATGCAAAAAGTGAGGGAAATTAACTTTCTGAACAATGTTTGATGAGAAACATTGTCTTCTCCATCACAAAGTACTTGTATGAAATCCTTGTCTCACTGATGTCATTGGCAAATCTATCTGCTGGAGCTGCAAGGCAAAATACAGATTTTTCTTGCTCAAGAATTACAAACATACACCATTTGAGAGGTTTCCTTTCAAAAGCACATTTCCCTTTCCTTCTGGTAGATCACTGAACTAAAATGATGTACTCTCAATTTATTCTCCAAGTGAAATTAAAATTTTATTTTTGGCACAGCAGGATGAAGCTTAGATGTAGCCTGCTATTTTACATGTCTGCCCAGCCTGATGTCTGGATAAACACCAGGGATTTCATCATACTAACACACGTTCAGCCTTTCACCAAATATTCTGAAGTTACAGTACTAAAGAGCTACAGATGCTAAGAAAATGATGTAATGGTCTTGTGATATTTAGCCCACGTTCTAAGTGTGGTGGGATTATGAAAATAATGCAAAAAGATTTTTGGCTAGGTGGATGACAGATGACACAGCTTTACAAATTTAAATCACAATACCGTGATAACTGAGGGCAGAAGGATGCATGTTTATGGTTTAAGTTCCATCTTTTTTCATGCTCCAAAGTGTTTCTCAAAAGCTGGTATTAATAACTCAGGGAAATAAAGCCTAGGATTGCAAGAAAAACAAATGCCTGGATATGTGGTAAACCAAAACATATACATTCTAAGAAAAAAATAATGTTATTTGGAATCACCTATGTGTATTTATTTCAGTATCATGACTGTGTTTGGTCTACTGAGGATTTTAAGCTTACAAGAGGCAGTCTATATTGCTTCAGTTCAATGTCATTGAGTTTTGTGTCCAGGTAGCTAAAGCAGTTGTAGATTCACTAAAAATAGAAAACACATTACAGTGAAATAGAATGAAACACCTATTGCTTGGGGAGGATTCCTATGGAAAGAGAACAACAATGGAAATAACCTTGATCTTTCATTGTCTAGGGATCATAACAGAAAAACAAAGAAAAAAGAAGAAAACCAGATACCTCAAGTATCAGGTACAGGAAGATCAACACAGTGGCTCCACATGACAAACAGTGGTCTCAGACTGTTTCACAATTTTTGCAGTAGAAAACCTTAATTTTCCACTCATTGTTTCTTACCCTACCTATCATGGAGGATGGATGGATACATCAATCACAGAATCACAGAATGTTAAGGGTTGGAAGGGAGCTAGAAGATCATCTAGTCCAACCCCCCTGCCAGAGCAGGGGCACCTAGACTAAATCACCCAGGAACAGATCCAGGTGGGTCTGGAATGTCTCCAGAGAAGGAGACTCCACAACCTCCCTAGGCAGCCCCTTCCAGGCTCTGGCACCATCACTATGAAAAAGGTTCTTCTTGTGGTGGAAAAAGGTTCTTCTAAAAACACTAATGGAAAAAAAAATATTAGAAACTACTTCACCCAAAAAGACACTCAGATTTTTGTCATACTTTTCTGAAAACATAAGCTCAATCATTATCAACTCAAACATTATCCAAGTATTGACCTAGACATCTCCATTTGTTGAAATACAGCATACAGTTTTAACCTCTTCCTTAAAAGAAGAAATAGAAGAAAAATAAATTAAAAATATGTACACACAATGTAAAAGGCCCAACCTCTCAATCTATACTAAATCCTCATTTTAACCACCTTCTACTTAAACATCTATCCATGTGTAAGCACCCTTTATATTTTATACATCATTTTTTTGTGTCTGTACAATCATATTCAAACCTAATACACATTAACAAATCAGAAACTAATTGTTGTAGCAAATATCCTTTTCTTCTATAACTTTCACCTTAATGACAAAAATATATTAATATTATTGGAAGGACTTAATATGCCTTTCTTAATCTTCATTATGCTAAAAATCTCTGCTTAGTTCAGCAACTATGAAAATACAACCACTGGAAAATATATCTATGGAAGGGACACCAGGTGTTCTTTTCCTGCCACCCCTCAATTTTTCCATGGCATTGCTGTTAAAAATGTGCATTTTGTCACTTTATGCTCAGAATTTTCTAATCACCCCTCTTATGTCGACTACATAGTACACAAATGAGATATAATAGCATGGATTTTTTTTTTTCTTTTGGGAGAGCAGACCTTTCCTGAAACTTTTCTCTCAAAGTTTTAAAGTTAATCAGACTTCCAAGAAAAAAAAACAAACAAATAAATCTGTTTCAAACTGAAACAACAGACAAACAATGCAGTTACATTTTCTTACAAAACTTCTCTATTAAATTACAATCATGTGTGTTTAACAACAACAAAAATATTTAAATATCCAAGCTATCCCATGTGGCAGTAATTAGTTGCTGCTGATTCATATGTTGTGAAAAAAAAAAATCAATATTATTTTCCTCATTAAAAAAACCCCAAGTTCTTTAAAATGTATTTTGCATTATAAAAAACTAGTTACATTCTATAATTTTATGTTTAAATCTAAATCTGAAAAATATGTATCACATTAAACATTTAATTCCTTTCATGGTGATATGAGTATTTTTGTCCTTCATTAGCTTGTCGTGTTGCATGCATACTAAAATAAAATGATAACCAAGGGCATATTTTTTCCTTAACAACTTCTGCTGTTGTTTTATTGGGATCTGGTCACTGTGAACTAAGCTTTGGAAAATCCCAGCATATAGAAAGAGGATTTAAGGCATGATTTCAATACTCACAACCAGCTTTCAGGGCTTGTTTAGACCACATCCATTGGAAACCCCACCTGTCTCCAAGGACCATTATTATCCTACCTCTACAGGTACCTCTGGCAGGAGTGGCCAGACAAGGGCTCCAGAATCACTTCTGTTGCTTAGTGCAGAACACTGAGGGCATCCTAACAGCATGAAATCAATAGACACATTTGCAGCAACACATGTATGTGACACTGATTTAACTCTAGCCTGTCTTTTATAATAGTAATTGTGAGTATTCCATTGCTTTCCTTACCAATAATTTCACAATGGGCAATGGTAAAGTAAATATAAGCCAAGAAATTTTAAGCTTGCAACCTAACAGCAAGAACAACATTGGGAATATGGTAGCATAAAGCTAAAAAGAAATAGAGGAGTGAGACTGAGGATGATGGTGTGAAGTCTTCAGGAAGTACTAGTCTCAGAAGAATCTAAACATTAAGTGGAAAGTCTAACAGAATGGAAGATGAACAGTATCCTAAAGTTTTAGAGGTCTGAAAGCACAATGTATGATTAAGAAAAAAGTTTTAAAAATTTTAATTCTTAATTAATAAGCTAGAACTATCAGGTTGTTTCAAATTTTGTAATTAACCTGCACTGACTGAAATAACAATATTGGACAGCTGGTTTCCAATATAACACCCAAAGAACTTGATCCAACCATAACTCATAACTTGCTAAATCATTAAAGTGTGTTTTGGGAAGGTACCCCTTCTTGATATATAGATTTCAGTATTAGGAGTTTGAATTGATGATGGTTATACACATACATTGGTATTAGGATAAATAATGCTCAGATCACCTCTGGACCTTCCATAAATCAATAATGAGCCACATTTTCCAGATGCTGAGTCATTCTTTCCTGATTGCTTGCCATTTAAATGATCTTTTGGACCTATCCTCATTAAGACTGTGATGCTTCAATGTGAATTCCTGCACAAATATTTAAATATTTGATATTATATTGATATTATATTTGCAGTATAAAGACACATTTTATGCACCTCATCCACGGAAATAATTCAGCTAACCTTACACAAAGTCTCTCCTAACTCATCATTTCTAAGTGTCAGTGTGAGCAGCCAAGAAAACAAACCCAAGATTTTATCATGCACTTTTGTCACTAATAGCCAAATACTAAAGAATAAACATTTATTCTGCTCACTAACATTTAAAATACATTCACTTCCTCCTGCACATCTGTCTTGCATTCAGGGCTGAAGTTCTTCTGTCTGTTCAAAGTTGTGTTTCTATTGGCAGAGCAAACTGCCACAAATACAATTTTAGGTATAATAACCAGATTAAAAGGTTTAATTTTATCAGCTGTTAGGTGAATCTGTACATCCCTTCCATAAATATTTTTCCTACTACATTCTTCTATGTAAATTCCTTTTAATAGCATCCACAGACTAGGGATTTGAGGGCTGGGAGAAAAAGCTTTCGTCATATGTGGTTTAGTTTGGTTTTTTGGTCTGTTTGGGTTATTTTTGTTTGGGTTTGTTTGCTCATTTGTGGTTTGTGTGTGTGTGTGTTGGGTGGCTTTTTTGGTGGTTGGGGTTTTTGTTTGCTTTGTGTGTGGGTGTGGTTTTTGTTTGTTTTCATTTTCCAAGTATCATAGCGGGACAGATAACTCCATCAAATACTGTAAACTACCAGGCTCTTAGAAAGTGGGGAGAAGGGGGAATTATGGGGTGGGGTGGGTGTTGGGAATGTCTTATTCAGAAATTCAAAGGTAGAAATCTCAAAATTACTTTCCCAACAGAGCCAGGACAAGTACAAGATGCTACACAAAACCTTGCAGAAATACAGTTAGAATATTGCAGCCGTGCCAGAGGTAACACAGTGTCTGAAATGATAAACCCTTTTCAGAGAAAGTTGCTGAATTAAGAGGATTCTGGTGAATAAAAGCTCAATTTCAATTTTTGAAAGAAATACTAGATGTAAATCTGTTTAGAAAGTGTAGTATTTATTTGCATGAAATAGAAATTTTCCTCTTTTTTTTCTTTTTGCTTCTATTTTTTAATGCACACAGACACACAAACACAAGATAATTTGTTCCTGTTCTTACTGCACTTGTTAACAGGGATAAAAGTTTAATCACAGTAGAGGATAGATTGTATCTCTTATCTTTAATTTTTTTTAAATTGTATCTTTTTGTTATCTTTTGATATATTGGGAAAGACAATGACAACCATGTGAAAATTTCAGTTACATTTCATGGCTGCCAGACAACTTCATTAAAAGAGATCTTCAGGTTCATGGTCCCTAAACTCAGACATGGACTTAACATGCAATTATTAACTCATTTAGAGGGTGTTCATCAGAGATTACTACAAGC
Source organism: Corythornis vintsioides (assembly GCA_025447755.1). NCBI lineage: Eukaryota > Metazoa > Chordata > Aves > Coraciiformes > Alcedinidae > Corythornis > Corythornis vintsioides. The sequence continues at coordinate 97,771 of JAOEGS010010699.1, forward strand.
AGTTAACTGAAATTTTGTTGGCTCTCTAATTTAAACATACATTGCACGTCTGAAATGTTAAGAAAAAAAGCCCCAAAACCTAAACCAGCAGGCTAATGCTATAATCAAAGTCTTCAGGAAGGAAATCTGAGGTATAAAGGAAAAAAATATGTAAAAATGCCAAACAAGTACTTTCTCAAGCTTTGGCTGTATCATGCAGCCAAATGCTGCTATATTTCCAGTGGGAATGTAATACTGGATAAAGGATATTTGTGGTATAGTGAAAATAAAAAACCCAAGCAAAATGCCTGGATAAAGTGCTTTTCCTAGTAGATAGATGATTGGGAAAAAAAATAAAAAATAGGCATCAGTAAAACCTTGTGTGAAACCAGAGAAACCATGAGGGTTCATTTTCATACTAATAACACAGAGAAATTGCACTGCAACTAAAGACATCAACATTTCTTACAGTTCTAGACCAGACTGCATAAAATAGCTGGGAATTCTGGTAGCAATTAGAATTTACTAAAAAAAAAACCCAAAAAACAACCCCAAACCCATAACAACAAAAAAAAAATCAACCTACCCTACTTTAAAGCACTACTAGAAAGGCACACTAGAGTTCAGTACAAATGTGCTCCAATTATAAACTACTCCTTCCATGCCATAAAACTATTTTAAAAGCAGCCAGGGTTTGGGAGTTTGTCTTACTAAAACTATTTCAGTTGGGAGAAGAAACTGCACCACTACAAGCAGACACAAAGATATCACCATCATCTGAAAAAGTTATTTAGCATATATTAAAATATTCTGAGATCTTGCATTAATTGCCATTTGATCACATACGTGGGATAACTTACCTAAAGTGTTCAAGATTAGCTAAACCTTGGTTTCCAAAACAATGTTTTATAAAGGATTATTTCTTGCAAAATTTCTTGCAGTGTTTCACCATTGTTTGGTATCTTAAAAAAAATCCCCAACAAATAACCAAAATAATGACAGTCAACAAAAACAAAAACAAACAAAAAAAAAATTTAAACACCCCCCACACACAAAACCACAAATTTTTACAAGACATTAAGAAAACACTTGTCCAGGTTTCAAGTTATTTTATGGTCTCCAAGTTAAACACTGGAGAATACCACACTGCACTGAATACCACACTGCACTGAAATTTCCTCTCTTTATGGATGTTTTTCTATGGTCAGTAAATAAAAAAAAAAATGTAAAAATCTCCAATTTGCACGAACACTGCATACAACAATTACATTTTTTAAATTACAGAGGGAATATTTACAAGAAAGCCTAAAAATAAAGTTGCCCTATCACAAACTGTTGGTGTGAGGGGAAAAAAAAAAAAATTGATTGCCTTTCAAATGTATGAAAAAAAACATTGCTTGTATTGTACTGAGATACAATTAAATGTGCTCATCACTGTACATTAAACATGGCAAAAACTCAAGACCACCACAAAACCCTGTGCCAAGGGACAAAGAACACTGATTTTTTTTTCAGTTATTGTCATAACTCTTAAATCTTAATGAATAAAGATCCAATATATAACAACTGTCTATTATAGTACTGGAAGTTTTTGATAGTACCTTCCTTGCTGCATTCAAATTGCACCAGATAAATCAGTAAGCTATCAAACTAAAAAAAAAAATATGCAAACCCCTTACTTTTTAACAAGCAAGTAAAAATAGCACCCACATAAGTGAAGCTAAATACTTGTGCTTATGATTTTATAATTTCTCCGTGGGCTCTGTAGTTAGATCACTCAGAGAATTCTACAAGGAGTGCCTGATGCCAGAAATACGTACTGGTGGGATCTCCCTACTCTTTTCCTTGCCCCCACCATGCAAATTTCCTTCCTGTTCCTCACTACTTTTCCTCTGTGTCTATGTTATATTCTTAAAAAATATATATATATATATATATTAAAAAAAAAAAAAAAAGGCACGCAAGCAAAAAAAAAAAAAAACACAACATTT
>JAOEGS010010700.1:8497-20187 GCA_025447755.1 Corythornis vintsioides
TACTTATAAAAATAAAACTTTCAGGCTTTTATAAAATCTGTAAAAGCTATCAGACATCTAATGTTAAGGAGAAAGCCCTTCCCAGGACATTTTGTTGCAACTCTTTGTCAGTTGTGTTTTGGTTCTTGTTCTGTAAACACAGAGGGCTGGTTTTGAAGTCAATGAATTATCATTTGAATGTAGACCCTTCCAAGATAAGAACTTTGGACAGTAACCTCTATGAGTTTAAGACTCAGTCCTTTCACTGTACATGAAGCACTTAGCCCATTGGCATTATGGACAGAACGAAAATAAAATTAAAATGACAAGTACTTGAGGTACCGTTTCCTTCTCTTTATTTCCACAGAACCAAGGGGATAGAATGTGTTTAAAATCTATCTCTGAGATTTGAGGAAGTTCACCATGAAAATAATTCAGACTTTTTGAGTTCTCGAAGAAGGTTTGATTTAGAATTAAGCCCTAGCATCTGAATTCTTTTACAAGAAAAAGAAAAAAAAAAAAAAAAAAAGAAGATTCCATATTATTACTTTCATTTCAAACTCTGGCCTCAGCAAACATATTAAAACCTCTGTTACAGCCCAAGGTTAAATTTGCCTATAGCCATAATTGTTCTTTTGTCAGCAGCTAGATTCTCATGATCCCCTGTGCCCCTCAGCTAGAAGTAGAATTGAGAGTTACTCCTAATTGAGATACAACTGACTCACAACAAAATTATTTAGCTTAAGGTTTTGCCTTCTTAGGGATAACAGCTGCACTTGAAAATCTCTAGGCAAATACTTTAATTATATATTATTTCCAGGTCTTTAAAAAGCAGCATGGATCAGTAGGCCTTCTTGAAGCAACATGATTGGTTTTGCAGCAAATTATTCACTTTCTAGACCATACAGACTACCAGGACTTGAGAAACTCAACAGATTTGTCACCTATATTGGTTTTTTTTATTTATTGACAAATTAGATTCTCTTCCTCCTCCAGACCTGTTGGATGAGTGATTCTAAAGGAAACAGTAAAATAAGAAGTCACAAGGCAGCAATAGTCTTATCTAAGTCATCTATACAGAAGAAATGTGATATTCACAACATTACCACCAATAATTAAGGCCCAAAGCAGCACTTTATTGTTTTATTAAGGGCAAAAGTTCAATATGGCAAAGTTCCAGCACAAGCTTCCACTATGCTGTCTGTAGTAGCTGAGAGCCATCATTCTGCTGCTAATGTAAATGGGTTTGCTGGCAGCAAGCAGTCAAATGTATAGATTTCTTGTCACAAAATACAAAGAGTACTGAAACATACAAGCTAAAGTCGGACTGATACAGAAAGAGCATGTGAAGATAAAAAGAGTATTTCACAAAACTATATCTGATTTCCTTTAAAAAATTAAAGCAAGATTCTTATCAAATGAAAACCCATGTTTTCTCTTTTCTGTACAGGAGTTGACTTCATTGACTGAACTTCATTTTGTATTGTGCCTATGAACAGACAAAATAATTTTGCTGAAGTTAACTAAAACTTTAGCTTGTAATTAGGAACAAACCAGCAGCATGCTATTCTCCAGTAAATCTGACAACAAACACAAAAACATTTACACTGTAATGACTAGAGCAGTCACACAAACCCAGAAAGTCAAAATTGGATTTTGTCCCTCAGCTCCAAAGCGACCCTTACATTTATGTGCAAGAATTCTCTAACGAAAGCTACTAGAGCTTTAAACTAAAGCCAGTCTCCAGTAATGAGCACAGAGCATATATTAGCACAAAAAGGGTGAAATCACTCTAAGGGAATACCTCAGTCTCCCTCACTAACTAGCTAGCTGAGAAATCTTTAAATAATGTTATAAAATCCTCATCAGCAATTTCTGCAACCCGATTGTGTCTTTCACTGTATTGGTACAGTACAAAGCATAAAAAGACTTTTGACACTTTACAAAGTCTATTACTGGGAACAGAACCCTGACCCAGGACATCCACAACCAAGCAGCAACAAGGGAGGACCCATACACAGGCTTCCAAAACAGGATGTGCACACACAGACATGACCACACTCCCCCTAGACATAGCAACATATACAGCAATAACAGCTTGATTCCTCTCTACAAAGAATTAAAAGTCAATTTTCTTCTTTATAAGAATATATGTTATGCTCAGCTATTCAGAAAGAGGATCCCTGCACCTTTTTTTTCATTAAAAACTACACCTGATAGCCTTCAGGAGAAAGGCTACACCTGCCTTTCTTGCAGCTTAGAGAAAACTTCTCAACAGTGCATTCCCCTCTCTCTTTCTGTTGTTTCCAAGTGGTGAGTCTCCACTTCAGAGTACAACTTAACCTAAATAAGCTAAACACACTTCACACTTCTACATTTCATTCTCTTTTGCCAGTCTTTCTGTAAAGCATCATTATTCTCTGATGCATTAGTTTTTCAAAATCTTCAAGACAGTTACAAGATTTCTCCAGAAAGTAAATCTAAGAAGGAAAATTTCTATTTCCATGAGGTATTAATATACACAGATTTTAATAATAGTTGAGAGATTTGTTACATATAACATTCTTAGAGGCAGTTCCTTATTATGTCTCTATCTCCCACTTATCTCATCAGTTATTTTACTGTCTGTATCACAAGGCTCCTAAACTTGCTACCTTTTCTCTCACTAATAATGCCACTCTGATCTCAACTTTTATTAACATAATTAATTAGTTTTGCTTAGAGCAAAAATTTAAAACTCCTGGCTGAAAACAAATCATTACACATAATTATTTCATTGCTTAAATACTCAGATTTGGTATCTTTGAACATTTTGTACTGAATTATTCAAAGACAGTTTTTCACATAATACTTCTTGAGCCAACAGACTCCAGGCTTATGGTGTTTTTTTCTTCTTTAGAAACAAAGCATATTATCATTTTCAAGGTTTCACTGTGCTAAATGCAAATGTGAGACACATAAATGTTCTTCTAAAACTAGACACTGTAAACTCTGATTTTTGTCTATCATAGAATGTTAGAGGTTGGAAGGGACCTAGAAAGATTATCTAGTGCAAGCACCCTGCTAAACAGGAAGGTAGGAAATTAGGGTAACAGAAGAAGAGACATTGTATCTGATGGTAGATTTTTTTCTTGGTTTCCTTTTAGACTTTCTTTAGAGGGGTTGATTGTTACAAAACAAACAAACCAACCAACCAAAAAAACCAACAAAACCCAAACCAAAACACTGGAGCAAAAAAAACCCCAACAAACAACAAAACAAAAACAAACAACAACAAAACCCCCACAAACAAACAAAAACACAAACCTCAACACCAACCAACCAAACCAATGGCCAAAAGAAAAAAAGAAAAAAAAAGGAAAGAAACAAACCACATAGAAGGTCCTCCAGATGCAGGAAGAGATTTAAACCAAGAATTCATTATGTCTACCCACAATAAAGCAGAAGAAAAAAAAATCGAAGACAGGAGGGAGAACTGATTAATTAGATGGACATGAAAACTGGAAGCTCTTTTCAAATAGGAAATGTCTATTTATAGAATAAGAATATTCCAAGAATTAAAGATAATTACATTTTTATGGTGTCAGGAGACTTTGGTTAATAAGCAAAGCATCATTCATACATGTAACATTTCTTGCTGTTAAGTGAACTGCTAATTTATCAACCTTGTTTGTAAAGATAAAATGGGAAGAAGATAATGGGATTCCATAGCTCAGTTCCATACAGGACTGCATATTAAGCACACTATTTTTCTCATGTGTAACAGCAAATGTAGTTGAGCTGCATATGGGGTTGTTTTGATGTCCTAGTCCTCATCTTTTAAAGTCTTTTAAAACATCTCCCTTTGACTACAGAGAACTCTCTAAGGACATTAAGGTGCCAAGGAAAAGGCAAAGCATACATACAAATAAAAGCACTGTGACCCATTCCCAATGGGAGCTTACAGAGCTTATTAAAAATACAAAGAGCATCTGAAGAGACCAAAAAAAGCACAACTTATAGGAGCATATTTGAGGTGTCACCGGGACAAACCTCCTTTGCAGTTATACATGCAGGTCTAAATGCAGCCTCTCTGTTAGTGGCCTCTTAACATAGAAGTAATTTAGTTTTACAGGCCAGAAATGAATTCCATGTTTATGTGTTCTATAAAACACTGTGACTGCAGATTTGCAAAACTGTCTGTAGTGGGGGATTCCCTTTGAGGAGAGGGAATCTTCCTAGTCAAATGTGTGAGAATTTCCTTTTAGTTTTATTTCACTGGTGTATAAAATTCCTTTCCCCCATCTCATCGCTAACAAGAGAGTTCAGAAGTTAGAGCAACTCCTTCATGACATATCCTACCAGACAGCAAAACAATTTGAAATCAATGTCTACCCCAACATTGAATTCTTCATAGAATAAATTCCATCACAGACACAGCTAATATATTAAATTTATATGTATATGTTTTACATGTTAGGCCACATAATCCCTCTATACATAGTGGATAGTAAGGAATTGTTAACAGCTAGGAGAAGATAGAAGGTGTTTACAAGGGCGTGATTAAACTTCCCTGAGCTTTTGTGGTCTGCTTATGAGCAAATAACCATCAGCTGAGCTTTAAACTGAGTAATTTAGCTTGTTCTGCAAAGACTAAACATACAATGTTGTAGCATGCGGAAAAATAAATAAATAAATCTCCAGCTTCACAGCTGAGGCCACTCTACTTTGGAGCAAAGTTTCACAGATGAGTTTGGACTTCCCGTATATAACTTTGCTTGTAAAGAGGAATAGAAAATACGCTTTAAAAACTAGTCTGGAAAGTTTTTTCTTACTGTTTTGTGGCTTCTAGGTCCTGGTTCCTAGGCAAGAGGTGCATGTCTAATGTTTATAGGTGTATTCATGCCCCAGCTGTAACAAAACTCCCACTCTTTCCTTTGCTTCTGTCAATTTTACCACTAAAGGAGATAATCCACTTCCATGTGTTTTGTTTGTTGGTGGTTTTTGGGGTTTTAGTTTTTTGTGGCTTTATTTTTTTCTTTTGGAGACTTCCAGGTATTACAGAAAAAACTGCTTAAACACAAATCCAAACAGAAATATCTTCTTAACCAAATATCTTTCTTTCTCTAGTACGTACAAGTAAACAAAAAACAGATCTCCTAAGCTTTGTAGACTGTCTCTACTCAACAGAGTTCTCCCCTAAGCATGAAAAGGACTTTCATAAACCTATTATCTCCAATATGTGACTTTCAGCTACTGATTTCAAATTAATTTAGAGTACCTCCACTTGCAGCTGTTACACTTGAAATACCAAGGATCCACCTGAAGGTCACCTGATACCATCTAAGTGATGTGAAGGACACAGGAGGGTCTTAAGAGCTCAGAACAAAAGAACAGAAAGGTGACCATCTGTAACAATGTGACGCAATTGGAATCTCTCAAAGCAAGAGACCTGAAGAAAAAAACAAACAAAAAAAAAACACAAATGAAAGATGTATAAAAAAGGAGTGCTACAGACTTTTTTTATGTAGCGTTTTTACCTAGTTAAAAAAAAAACTTGAGGCCAAGTAAGGGTTCTGGAGGGGATGAAGCAGACAGCTCCCCTGACACGCCTGAGATGACGGGGGTTGGATGGACCGGTCCCGTCGCAGTTACTGCGAGAGGGGCAGGGCTGGCCCTGCGGGAAAGCAAAACTCCTTCCACAGAATCATTCGCCTTTCTCAGGAGAACCTCCTTCTCGCCTCAGCCACCGGAGGCCGGCCGATCAGCGGCCGCGTCGCCGACGCACTTCCCGCCTTGCTCAGCGCCCAGAGCTCCGAGGACCCCGCCCTCACCGCTCCTCGCGCCCGCCCTCACAGCGGTCGCGCGCCCTGCTAACGGCTGCGGCGCCCGCCCGGCTCTAGGGCCCGGCAGCACAGCCGCCGCCGCCCCGCCCGCCGTCAGTCCGTCCGCGCTCCCGCTTCGCTGCCGGGGACCGGGCCGCAGCTCGCTCCTCCCGCCGGATCCGCTGCGGCTGTCTTCGTTCTAAGGCGTCCGCTGCCAGCGTCCGCGCGCGCCGAGAAGCCGGGAGTTTGCACCGCTTCCCGCGCTGACTGGCAGCCGTGCCCCCGCGCCGGGACCAGAGCGGGAGCCGGCGGAACATGCGCTTCGTCCCCATTACCCTTCTCCGTCGGAATCAGCGGCGAAGAGGCTGAGTAGGGGGACCCGCGCGCACGGCTATCTCCGCGTCGTGCGAGCCTGCATGGGCTCGGCGCCGGGGCGCGGCCGCGGGTCTCCCCCGAGTCGCTCGCACCCTCCTCGGCATTGCCTGTAGCCGGGAAGCGCCGAGTTAAGGCATGAGGGATGCTTTTGTGCTCGACTGCGGGCGGAGCAGCGGGTAACGGCGGAGTGAGCGGCGGCTGGAGCCGCGATTGCGGTGCAGGTTGAGAGCCGCGGTCACTCGCAGCCCTCCCGGTAAGGGAGGCCGGCGCGATGCCGAATTAGGCTGCAGCAGCCCTAGTAAGCGCGGGGGCAGGTTTAGGAGCTCGTATCCTGGGTCCCAGCGGAGCTGGGAGGGCGGACAGGAAGCTTTCCATGGCGAGCAACCGGAGTATCGAGCTCGAGCACTTCGAAGAGCGGGACAAGAGGCATCAGCGCTCCGGGCCGCGCCGCGGAGGCTCCAGTGGCGGTAACGTGGGGCCGCGGGGCAACGGGCTGATCCCCAGTCCGGCTCATAGCGCTCACTGCAGCCTCTATAGGACGCGGACCCTGCAGGCACTCAGCTCCGAGAAGAAAGCCCGGAAGGCTCGTTTCTACCGCAACGGGGACAGGTACTTCAAGGGCTTGGTGTACGCCATCTCTACGGACCGCTTTCGCTCCTTTGATGCCCTCCTCGTTGAACTCACACGGTCTCTGTCGGACAACGTGAACCTGCCCCAGGGCGTCCGCACCATCTACACTATCGATGGCAGCAAGAAGCTCACCAGCCTGGATGAACTGGTGGAAGGTGAGGGCCATTTAGTGGGCCAGAGGCGAGCAGGGTGCAGGATATGGGAGGTTCAGCCGTGGTATTGGCTCTGGTGGTGGGTTGCAGGCTCCCTTTTGGGGAAAGGACTTTCCTCTCGTTGTCATGATTAAAGCGGAGTTAGGTGGCCTTGCTGAAAGTGAGCGGCCATGGAGCCCCTGAGGGCAAGTGGGTCGGGGTTGCTACCTGCTGTGAGGTGCAGTGGAACTCATTCTCTCACTGTGGACTGTCTATTCTCTTTGTCACCCAGAGAAGTATTGTCTGCATGTGTGGAGGTTGACTTTATAATGGTCGTTAAACAGCAGGTACTCTTTTCATCTATAAGAGCCATATAAAAGTTCTTGGCTACCTTTCAGTCATTGCTGTTCGTGAGAGAGGCAAATGCTGTAATATAGTTTTCTAACAGTTATTATGGTGTCACTGATGCCTCAGACTGGCTTAAGCTTTCATAGTGTTGTGAAAAGTGGTATTTATACCATACCATTTATTAAACTGGTCTAAAGTCTTATTTTAAAATACGATCAGAATCCATATCTATAGAGGAAGTTATCTACCTTGTCAGATTTCCAGAAGCATTTTATACAATCGGATGCTTTTCAGAGTTGTTCCTAAAGTAGGTTTTGATAATGGGACTTAGCTGCTAAGGTTATGTAGACCTTGCAAATCTAAGCAAGCAGCACTTGACTGCATCTTGTAACAGGGCCAGAAATACTTTTAAAAATAAATAAAACATATGCCTCTTGTTTGTAGGGAATGGTAATTACCAGAATAAGGAGCAGAATTCTTCCACGTTCTCTCATGATGTCTCAAAGTACAGTTTAAACTCAGCATTACATGAATCAGCCTTCCCGGTGTATTGGTTATGTTGTGCAAACTGTGAAGGTTTCTACTTGCACCTGATGCTTCTCCTCTAGTTTCAAACATACCAACCACTGCAGTCTCCTACCCGGAGCCTGTATGCCAGGTGATAGCTAATTTGTGTTAATTATGAGGTACTATCTGTAGGTCTTCTAATGGCTCATCCATTTTTGGCTTTCAGCTGTGTATCCTTTAAGTTTTGATTTGGAACCTTACCTTTTCATAGCAATGCTGAATCACACCTGGAGAATTTGATGATAAAGGGATCATGAAGAACTTTGTATAATCCATTAACTATTAACAATTAACTGGGAGTTAAAATCCAGCCATTCCATAACATGCAAGAGGAAGGGAGAAGCTACAGCATTTGCTGCATCAAGGGGTCTCAAAAAAAAAAAAAAAAAAAGTGTGGAAGTGTACTTTGTAACAGTAACATAGTGCCTGAGGACTTGCTTCATCCCATGATCTACCATAAGACTGTTCCACAGTCAAAAGAGAGGAAATGTGAAATGATTGTGGAGTGTAATGCCAGACTGTCTGATAGCAAAATAAATATGAAATCAACCCCAAACTTTTCCATGATTTGGTGATTACAGATAGGAAAATAAGCCAAAAAAAAACCCCAAACCCAAACAAAACAAAAAAGACAACACTCCCCATTCCTATCTCTTATAATACTAATTGAAAGAGTGACCATTGTCATTGCTCTTCATTGGAGGAATAAAGGAAAACAAATGTCACAGTTAAAATGAAACTTCCATAAAATAAAAGGAAAGGGAAAAGACTCCCAATTACTTGGTCATCTATCCATGACCAATATAACTCTTAGGAATCTTAAGAAAATCCTATAGCATCATAATTGGATTAGTGTGTTCTCCAGTTAGCATACCAAAAACTTTGCCAGTGGAAGTGTAATCACCATACAGAGAAAGGAGAGCATACACAAGGGCAGGAAGAAAGCTGCTGACAAGTAGCGAGCCCATAATTCCTTGAAATTACCTGAGCTCTTTGCCACCTCTTTAGCTCTTTGGTTGCTGGGAGAGGTTCTGGTTTGTTTTTTTTTGTTGTTTTTTTTTTGTTGTTGTTGTGTTGTTGGTTTTTTTTTTCTTTAGAGCTGTAGTTCCAACACAGCAAGATGGAATTGGTGCTCTAGAATAAAAACTTGAATATTGGTGGTGTCCTTGGAACTCTAGTAGCACAGTGGTGTTTTGTTGTATTGCTTAACTTTCAGAAAGGAAAATAAAACAGAAGTGCTGTTGTGTGTGCTGACCACCAGACCAAATGTGGCTACTTGATGCAATATCTAGTTGACTAGTCTGCACATCATCAGTGTTCAGTGGGTTCATGGAATGGCAGCTGTTTAAGTTCAGTAGTGGCAGCTCTATGAAGTGAGCAGAAAATGAGTGCTCAGCCACCTCGTGCCAAGCCAGTGTGATCTGTGTTAAACTTTCCTCAGCTCAAGCCTGTGTGTGTGTGTAGCACTTGGACATTTGTGTGCCCTAGTGCAGGCAAGCTTTTAAGGTCTATTTGCTGTTTATCAGGTTAGTATCTGTCTTGGGTATAAAAGCTGGCATCAAGAAAATATCATAATAGTCCAGACTAGCTGAATTGAGTCACTGGTGAATGTTTTTTGGGTTTTGGCTGTGTTTGCCTATCTGTTTTCCCAATTATAATGTTAAGAGGAAAATAGGTAATGCACAAACATACTGTAGATTTTAAATATTGCTGGAACAGGCTGAGTCAGTTAAAAAAATTACTGGATCATGTTTATTAGCCAAAAATTGATTTAACAAGATTGATTTAGAGTATATTGCTATAATAAACTCTACATGAGACTCAAAAAGGCATGCTCTGCTGGACCAGCCTCAGGTGAATATTATTTATATTTCCAGCCCCTGTAGATTAGGGAGCATTATGTTTCATCAGTTTGACAGTTGTCATTGCTTTCTTAGAGTGGGAAGAGTGAAGAATTTCCTTGACTGCTACCTGTCTGTTTGAGCAAACAGGTCCAGAGAGGGTATGAAGATTGGGAATATTATGACTTTTGTAGTTTTGAATCTTTCAACTCTGCTATCAGACATTACATTACTTCTTACTTTTGAATAGGAGATTTCATGTGTACTACTAATTTTTCCTTTCAATGATTGAATAATAGTTTCATTCTTATTCTCTACCAAAGTTATCTAATTAAGTATTTATCTAAATCCTTCAGTTTTCGTTAAAAATGTAAGCTTCCTAAAGTGTGACACAAAGGTAATAGTAAGAACTGTGTAGTTATTTAGTGATGGGGTTTGTGTTTTACATTGATGTCAGTCATGCTATCCTGTGCTTTCATTGTCTTGGTAGCTAAAGACAGGGAGAGTCTTTATTGTTAAGGTCTGCTGCAAAGTTTAGTGATATTGATGGATTTGGGGAGAGGAAATAAAATGTAGATTCTATTCCTGGCAAGAAAAGTAATGTTCATTTAGTATGTGCTAGGGAATTTTTCTAGTTCCCTAGGTAGGAAGCATTGCTAAGAGTCTTTGTTCAACTGCAGTGCATAATTGATACAGTTCTTTGTACAGTGGTGTGCAGACAATGAAGTGGCACCTGTAGGGCAGTCTTTGGGCAGGAGGTGGGAAGGTTCTGAGCAAGGCAGTCCTTATGCATGGCTAGGACAAGTAGCTTAGGACAGTATCTGCTTTAAAGAAATGAACTCTGCCACACTAATACAGAGAATGGTTTTTGAAATGAGGTATTGGACAATCCAAGTATTTTTCTGCCTTAGATCATTTTTATTTGTTGCTGCCTGTTATATTTTAATCCTGTTTAAGTACCTGTGATTCTAGTTGATTCACACTGTGATATTAGGTCAAGAATATATTTTTCTTGTCAGGGCAAGCAGATAATAATACCAAGTAGGCAGTTTGTATTTTTGCTTCTTCTGAAATGTATTATTACCTTCCTGTGCTAAAGCAAAATTTGTAATGCTTTAGAAAGAGGCAAATGTAGCAGGTTTAACAAGAAGGGAGGTGAGGGGGGTGGAGAAAGGAAGGCAAAAAGAAAGATTAAAAAACAAAAGCATATATGTCCAAATATATGTTTAAATCACAGTAGTTAGTCCTGGATCAATAGGGTGTAGATGTGAAATACAGATGTAATCATTAGTTAACTTCTTATCCAGGCAAAATAAACCAGTTCCACTACAGTGCGAATCCTGGTTTCAGGGGCAGGATTAGTATAATTTACCTGAAAAGAGTTATCTACTTACTCTGGGGGAGGCACATGGTATTATGCAGATTTGGTACCAGGGGCTTTAAGTGTATTCTGAATGTCTTTGCCCTGCCTGAGCAGGTGGTTGGACCAGATGATATCCAGGGGTCCTTTCCAATCTTAACAGTTCTGTGCTTCTGGGAAAGGTTATAGGAAGCTATCATCTGAACATCCTCACTAAATAAAGCCAAAAGAGAACTAGGAGAAATTAGTCAACTGCTAAAATCCAGCTTCTCATCCAAAGTTTTAAAAATTGCATGAGGAATTTACATATGGTGTACACAAGGAAAGATTGTGAATTATACAGATATTGGAGGTAATGTGAAAGTGTAGGAATTGTAAGAAACTGATGAGGAAGGAAGTTCTGTAAAAGAAAGGAAGGATACATCTAAATAACATAACCTTTCAGAAAAGAGGTTGTTTTGTTTTTAGATCAGTATGTTTATATGCACTGCAAATATATTGTTCTTGAAGTCTGCTTGGCTTTATACTGCAGAACACAAAGTGTTCTCCAGAGATTCCTAAGGTTTAGAAATGAGGAACAGGTTGAAAGCTTGTGGGTAAAGATCAAGGGCGAGACTAGTATGGCAGACATTGTAGTAGGTGTTTACTACAGGCC
>JAOEGS010010701.1:0-13616 GCA_025447755.1 Corythornis vintsioides
GGGGGGGGGGCGGAAAACCGGGACTTTTCTGCCTCCAAACAAGCCTAAGAAATTAAATGACGCTCTACTGAATGGGCAGAACATGCTGCTGGGAAAGAAACCAAATCCTCCTCAAAACATCCTCTCCCTCTGCTCAGATCTGCTGGGCTCATGCAGGTTTCCTCTCTTCCAACAGCAGGCCTGGGGACAGCTGGCAGCCAGGCTGGCATTAGTCATGGTTCCTCCTCATAGTTTCTGCTCCACCCTTGGAGTCCCACTTCCTGGCACTGGAAAAGGGTATCAGAAGCAGCACAATTCTGAGGTCTGGTACAGCTGTTGCCCAGGGAAGGGCTGGAAACACCCAGTCATGAGTACAAGTGTGCATGAATCATCCTGAAACTTGGTGCAGCAATCCTCCAGCAGAATATAGGCAGCCACAGCCAGGAAGGGTGGGCTGAGTTGAAGGAAACCAGGGACTTGAGCCACATTTGGGGCAGACACAGCATGATGTCAGCCCCAAGGACCCTGTGGGTGCTGCATAGTATGAGGCATCATGTGGGGTTCCCCAGGAGCTAAGGAGCAAGCCTTCCTCAGCACACTGCCAGCAGTTCACCTCACCAGTTATTTGCCCTTGAGGCATCAGTCCTCACTAACTAGAGAACCCCAGCAATCTGCATTCACCTCCCATTTCCAGCCTGTCTCACCCTTGCTGGGCCCAGAACACATCACAAGCAGCTAAACTTCAGGGAAGCATCAAAAGAGAATAATGTTGATACCTTTTAAAGATAGGCTCTCAAGGATGACAATATGAAACACAATTTACACTCCAATTAACCTCATAAACAGATGTGAGGTTATCTACTGTCACATTCTTTGTGAGCCAAGACCTACCCCACAGTGCTAGGTCTCCAAGTGATGCTGAAGAAGACTCAGGGATGTGAAGGTAGGTACTGGATTGACCAGCAGCAGTCTTGCAACCACTTGCCAGCAAAACAACGTCACCCAAAGCTGTGGTTTGCACCAACCCTACTAGCAAACACATAGTGTGGGTCACAGCATTTAAGCTGGTGCAGTCATGGGGGTCAGTGAATGGATTTTTTGGGTTCTAGATAGTAGCTACAAATAAATATTATTATTACAGCAGTTGACTCTGGCTTCCTGTGGTAATGACACAATTAGGTAGTCAGAGGTGGTTCCCTCCCCCTACTATAACTAATCTTCTTAAGCCTACATTTATTTGCTTGAGTCACAGAGGGAATCTTGTACAGTTAATTGTTGCTGTATTGATGAACATTCAAAGGTCAACAGTAGAAGGCATATTTCCTAACAGGGCTGGCAGTTTGTCAACAGCAAGTCAGAGCAACACAAGCCTGTGTTCCAGGTACCAGCTTCCCTAGGATGGGAGGACATGACACTACTCAAAGCAGCACCAGAAGGTAACCTCTTGCAAGTGAAAGAGGGTCTTACCAATTCTTTGGCCAGGCCTCAAGAAGCACATCTTCAGGCCTCCTTATTCTCTGGAGGTAGACAAAAGTTCTCCAGTGCTCGAGTTCCTCCTCACTCATTCTTTGAAACCAGGGTTTCTCCTCACATTGTCAGTGCCTTAAGTCAGCTTGGTCATCTTCTTTATGCTTGCTCATTACCACCAGTGAGAAGGAGTGGGGCAGTGCTATGGGCTGGTTTAAGCCTCCTCACCCACCAGGAAACCTGCCTCCCTGTCAGTCCTCAATCCAAACACAGCAGCTGAACATGGCACATCTGCAACAGAACAAGAAGCATCCTGCTCCTCTCAACCACAAGAAGCCTTGGGTACATGCCAAAGCTGCCATGTAATTTGTCCCCAGAGCTTATGCCAGTGATGCTCCCTCATTCCAACCCACGTGCCACTCAAGCTTATTTGCTTGACCATTGTTTTGCATCTGACAAGAAGCTACAGCAGCACCAGCTGCTGTATGCTGCATGCCAAGGGCTAGCAGTGCAGGCAGTTCATGCCTGCCAACAAGCAGCTGTGCAGGGTGCTGTGCTCCAAACAGGTGGCAGGAGAAGCTGCCTTGCTGCTTATGCCATGACACTGGTGTCAGGACACCATGGAATCTTCAGGAGCCTTAAGGATAAAGGCACTTCTCTTGCACAAGAGAAGCTGCTGCTGCAAGCCCAGAGTCTGTCCTCAGCTCTTCACCCAGGGTGAAGGTCAGCCCAGGAGGCATGCAGGGAGACAGAGGACTCCTCCAGCCCACTAAGTGGTCTGGTAATCACAGTTTGACCTGGGGCCAAGGGCAGAGTGATCTTCCTGCTCCACTGGATTCTTTGCTACTTCCAGTTAACCTCTGACCAGACATATCTCCTTCCCTACCCAGAGAAGCAGCCAGCTTAGGACTTTGTTGGTGTAATCAAACAGGTTCTCACCTCCCAGATATGTACATCTCTAAGGGCTAGCCACCACAACCAAATAGTTTTTGGCCTTTATCTTTTACTGCTGCCCTCTTGCAGCAAAAGAAACACAAAACCCCTTGAGGGATGAAAACAGGGAGATGGTGTGATGAGCCCACACAGAAACGGTGCAGCAGCTCTATGAGCTGCGAGTCACCCCTCACACCCAGCCCACCTCTGCTCATCCTCCCTTCTGGGCACCACCAACAGTCTCAGCACTTTCAAATGAAGAACTCGAGGTATAGAGCTGTGGAGAGCTCTCCACCTGTCTCCAGAAGCAAACCCCTACCCTGAAGGGGACTCAGTGAAAGCACAGCTCCTGCAGAAATGGGGGAGACAGCTGCTTGGGGCCCACAGAAGCCATCCTCTGGGGCAAGAGGAAGGACTGCAGCACAGCTCTCAACCCATGCATGACACAGGCAGCAATGGCCCTTCTACTGCCTGATGGGCTGTTGGTTAATTCAGGAGGCTACAGTGTGATGTAAGCTTCTGACCAAGACAGCAATCAAAGCTTGGGAGAAGGAGCTGACACAATAAGAGCCTTTGGTATCTGAGCTCCCCCTTCCTGCTTAGAGGACTTGGGTACCCTTGGTACCCAAGTACACAGTACACAGGTCACTGCTCAAACTGCCTCTCACCCTCCAGCAGCAGTTCCTGGCCAGCCCACACTGCTCCCAGCAATTTCTGCACAACTGAGACAGACATGTTCATGGTATGTCCCTGCTGAGCCAGCATGCAGCACTAAACTGCTGCATCACCAAGTTTATTCCTTACTGCAGGGAAGTGACCACCCTTCACAAAGCTTGCCATGGCTGGTCACTGCATGATGCAGAGAGGGACCCAATTATAAATTGGAAGAGAAAGCCTCTTGTGCCCCATTAGACAAACTGCCCCAAGTAGAACCCTTGCCCTGCACCTGAAATGAAGCCCAAGTCACTGTACCACAGAAGTCAATAAGACTTTGTGACTTAAGGGACATGACACCTCTAGCAGGGAGAGTCAGCACTCCCAGGCAGCTCCAGCAGGGCTCAAATATGCTCTCAAGGCAAGCAGGGAGGTGGAGAGCTTTGACATCAGATGTCATTACTGCTACAAAGAGACAGATGTTAAGAGTGTTCCACATCTTAAGCTGCCCATGGCATGGGAAAGTTCACCTGTTTCTTCACTGCACACCACAGCTAGAGAAACATGGAGGGGACAGGGCTACCAAAAGCCCGAGTACAAGGCCTGGCTTCCTCCTCCCTTCACCCCCCCCAGCACATCACTGTCAACTCCCACACTCACCTCACGGAAGCTGAGCTTCCCGTCAAAGTCTTCATCCACCTCCTTGATCATATTCTTCAGCCCCAGGTGGGTCTGTGGGGCTCCCAGCTTTTCCATCATCAGCTTCAGCTCCATCAGGTCAATGTACCCATCTCGTCCTGAATCATACCTGCAGGGTACAAAGGGGAAGGCATCATTCCTCCTCATCATCGCTATATTTATCCTTCCAGAAGAGGAACCATGCAAATGGATAAAGTCACAGGATGGTTCAAAGCCCAGGGGAGAGCAGAATCCGCACAACACAGACAGTGCCGAGATATATTAAGCTCAGGGAAGTAGCTGACAGCTTTCAGAGCTGTCTCGGAGAGAGAAGTGCTCAGAGAAGCTCAGACCAAACCACCCCCCACAAAATGAGCAACAGAGGAACTCTGCTTATCTCAGTGGAATTTCCATCTCGCCCACTTGTGTGTCCAGCACAAAGGTTACCTGCACTCAGTGTACACCATGCACCAGCACAGGGAGGCAAAGACACCCAAAGCCATCTACTGCTGGGTCTCCTGCTTATTTTGAGGAGAAACGGACCAGAGATCAAACAGAACCTCCCAGCAGAAAGCAGCTATTTTCCTTTCTAAGCAGGATATAGCCCCTCTAGATGCCAAGATCGTTCCTCTCCAGAACAGTTTTGCGCCAGATTAGTGCCACGCTCCAGTGCAGCTCTTCATTCAGTGCCCTCAAGAAGGGCAGGGCAGAACATCAGGCCCAGAGGAGCACACCAATCCTAGCCAGAGCCAAAGGCCGCACCACCACAGGGCCTGGATGGCAAAGGAAACCAATGCTCACCTCTAGAAGCAACACTGGAGTGAGACTTCTACCAATGGAGCACAAAGGACTGCAAGGACTCTGAGAAAGAGCAACAGTACAAGAGGCAGACTGCTTTAGGAAAGGAGAGGCAGTGATCTGCCATGCTCAGCCTGGGACATGGCACCAATTCCTCCCCCAGCATCCTCCATGGGTGTGAGTGAAGCATCCAGCCCACCCAGCAGCCCATGCTTCACCCCCATCAGGGCTATCACTGGGTTTCAAAGTGCAAAGGCTGGAGGGATGGGCTATCTGCTACCAGATAGCCCAACAACAGCCCTCCCTCATCCTTGTCCTGCCATCAGGGTCCAGCACAGAGTTGAAGGCTTACATGGCAGGACAGGGCAGAGCTTGCCAGGCTGGGATCAGGCATGGTACACAGCACAATACAACCTCCTCACAACCATCTGAATGTTGACAGTTAAATCCATTCAACTACTCGGAAAGGAGGCACTACACTGAAGCTTTCCCAAAGACAGGAGCCAGTTATATCCCCCCCACCCATCATCTTCCATTGACTGTTAGCTCTCTTTCACATAAATAAGAGCTGTAGCCATCCCAGACCGAGACCTGCAGAGTTGTGGGTACCCTGGAAGAAAGCCCTTTCCAGCTGAAAAGCCTCACAGTCCCAGAAGAATCTGTGGCAGAGGACGGCATGAACAAAGCCACTGGCCCTGAGCTGCTCACAAGTGTGGGTAGTGCAAGCAGGGCTGCAGCCAAGAGCTCTGCCCCCGCCTTCACGATCACAGACACAGGATGCTTTTCTCCCAAACTGAAGCGGCCTCTACAACTTTGCAGAGTTCCATCACCTCCGCAACCATCCTTTTATTCTCTGTGCCTCTTTGTTTTCAAGGGTCCCAAGCCCAAGATACATAAAATGACAGGAATGTCACTACTGAGCTGGCATGCAGGTCATGCTCTGCACCTAGCAAACCCATGAGCCCACCAGGCCAGATAACTTTCTGGAAAAGTATGCAAGAAACCTCCATTAGAGACAAAAAAAGGCCACAGACCTCACACATCAGAGGGAGGAAAGACAGAGGGTACACCACAGCAAGGAAGGCATCAGGTAATTAAGGTGCACATTCAGTGTTACCCAGCCCAGCTATAAGATGCACTTCTGAGACCCTACAGAAGTGTAATAAGTGCAACATTCAATTGTCAATTTGCTTCTCTTTAAGTTTGTGAGAAAGGGCACAGAACCTTTCCTTTGGAGTACACTGGCTGGAAATGCAGTGCCTTTGGTCAGGTAGAGCAGAAAAGCTCAGCAGGGCAGGGAGGCACTTGGGGAGGCACTCAGGCTTGGCTTGTTTTGTTTTTTTTGACCCAGCACCCCAGATCACTCTTTGAGTGTGGAAGCAAAACTACAGAGGTCTCCATCACAGGCTGCCCATCTGAGGTCAGGACTCTGCCCAGTCCCTCTCAAAGGCACTGGATAACAGAGAGGAAGACAGAAGAAGGACACATGCCCAGCCCATAACTGCTGTGTGCATCTCACCCTTCTGCTACAGATGCAAACACAGGCAAACGCTTTCCCTGGCACTAATCCCAGGGTCAAACTCATCACCCTGAAAGGGTTAAGCATGGGGCACAGCTTCAGGGCTCATCATGCCTGTACATAGTCAGCACAAAGCCAGGACTGTCAGAAATGGGGTCTTGTCGGTATAGGCCTTGGCAGCAAAGCAGCACTGTCCCAGCTGCACAGTGGGTGTGAATGCCAGGCTGGGCTACAGCTGGCACAGAGATGCACCCTGAAATCAGGCTACCAGTTCCTTGCAGTTAGAGACGGCCAGACAGAGGGACTCCAAAGGCCCTGGACACTCAATGCCAGCCCAGCAGAGTAACAACACCACTCTGCAAATTGCTGCCTTCCGCTCCCCACCCCCAACTCCTAAAGCAACCCAAATATTTTAAGACCTGGGTACAGCCACTTGGCTGCCACAGAGCCAGCAGTCAGACTATTTAAGGAGAGGCATATTTATAGGGCAGAAGAGATGGTGCAATTCATTCCCCCGCCATCCCTCTCCAGCACAGACACTTGGTGCAACAGGGCGTGGCACAAGCACACCTTGTTGGCCAGCTGATGCTCCTGGCACAGCTCAGCCTTGGAAAAAAACCCCACTGACCTTTTGGAAGGTCCCTTTCAGGGCCCAAGGCTCCCACCACCCTGATACCACTCATGCCCATTTACACTGCTTGCACAGCAGCCCTGTCCTTGTGATGGACACCAGCCAGCTCTGAGGCAACACAGGTATAGCTGGAGGATGGCACTAGGGCAAGTTTGGTCCCCAAGATTGGTCCCCAGACACATCCCAGGGAGCTGTGCCATGGTCCAGGAGACATCACCTGCTGTCCTGCCATGACATCAGAGATTTGCTTCCTTTGGGCTCAGAGCTCTCCGGGCCACAAGCCAAGCCTCACACTGGTGATGTGCAGGCCTTATGGACAGAAGGGCTCTTATGCCAACGGGCAAAGACATCTCGCGTCGCAGGCAGGCAACTCCAGCCGGCAGTCAATGTGACAGCTGGGTCACTGCAGGCAGCTCCAAGCACCATGCCCAGCATGATAAAGCTTTGCAGAGCCACCACAGCAGCTTTCCTGGCAGCAGATGAGATACAGGCAGCGACTGCCAAAATCTGCTGCAACAAGGATGCGCCCAAATTCCCACGCTGGCAGATTCTACCCAGGCTGCAGAGCATGCCTGGCTGCCAAAGCACTGGCAGAGGAAACCAGGGAGCACAAGTTGAGGTGGAAAGGAGGGAATATGCATTGAATAGACTTACTTAAGATCAAGAAGCGTATGCACCATTACTGCTCAAGTACAATGACTGTTACACAACATAGCTATGGGGTTACCCTGCAGAACAGGGATAAGGAAGGAAGGAGAAAGGAGATGCCAAGGACTGCATCACCCAGACCAACTCTGCAGTCACCTCTCAGCTGCCTGAAAAACCTCAAGGTTTGTGTGGGGTTGAAGGTGAATAAGAAATCCCAAATCCTGAAAGACCAAAGCATCGTTTCTAAACGGTCACATTTCTTGAGAAAATCTGTAAAGAAAATGTGCCCTTCCTGTACACATTTGCTGTACTTGAGCTTGCTCTACATGCTGTTGGCACCTGTACTTTGATCTGCAGTTCCTGCATGCTGCAAGAGCCTTATACAAGCTTTAAAATAAAGCAGCTGGAGTAATGATGCTCAAGTAGTAATAATCTTCTCATAAACATTTCAAAATCCTAAGTAGTACTTTATTCCCTCCGAGAATTGTGCCTCACCTTACATAGAGAGGGAGGTGCTCATGTCCTCTCCCAGGTATTCAGTGATGGATCTATGGGAATGGTTCAAAGCTGTGGCAGGGGATATTTAAACTGGACTTTAGGAAGTATTTCTTTACTGAGAGGGTGGTCAAACACTGGAACAGGCTCCCTAGAGAGGTGGTCAATGTCCCACAATTGTCAGTGGTTAAGAAGCATTTGAACAATGCCCTTAACATACTTTAATTTTTGGACCAACCCTGAAGTGATGAGGCACTTGAACTAGATAATTGTCATAGGTCCATTCCCACTAAAATATTCTGTTCTGTGGCTGAGACCTTTGGAAACAATTCCTTGATACTGGGGTGGGGACAGGAACAGGCTCCTCAGATGCATGCAGCTCCATCCTCCCCAGCCCAGGGAGCAGAACCTCTCCTGCTTTTGTAGGGAGGTAAGATGAGGGAAGCATGAAAGTCTCCTCCAGCAAGATCTTCTCTGAGATGCTGGCAAGACAGAGGTACCCAAGGGCCTGCAGAGGGTGGCCATGTCCCTATGGGGATGACCTCTGACAACCAGCGCTCCAGAGACAGCTGATGACAGACCAGAGACAGACAGTTGCACCAGGAGTACAGCAATTCTGGAGCAACCAAGGCTACTGCAGTACATCAGACATGGCAGACATGGCATCAGACAGATTACTCCAGGAGGGTAAGGGGACATCATAGCCTCTCCAACCAGCCATGCATAAGGCACTCATGAAACATGTGAGCAACACATGAAATTCCCCAAATACAAAAGCAACAGCAAGGCTGGAATTTCTCCACTCCTTCCACTCCACAGACAAAGCCAGTGGCTGTTTTCCTCCCCTATATATCCCTCATAAATGTCACTCCTGCCAGGCACAGCCTCACAGCTTTGCTTTCAAACATCCCTCTGCCATTTCCCCGGATAAAGTGGCACCAAGAGGAGCTCTGAGACTCCAGAGCTCTAGCGTTCACTCACAAGACTTGGGAAAGGGAGGTTATCATGGTTACAACAGTCTTCACACACTGTCAGAAGAGGCAACTAATTAGGTCACATTATAATTAGCCTGAGCTGCAGACTTCCTTGGTCCTTCTTCCAAAAAAAAAAGAAAAAAAAATATCCACCGCAAGAACTGCCTGTACCCAGCAGCCCCCACATACTTCTGCACAGCCACAGCAGATACCTGCACCCTATCTTCAGGGGAATGGGGCCAAATGGGGGGATGCTGCCAAGAGGAAGCTTGGAGAAGATGGGGGGAAAAGTCAACCCAATTGTGGCAGCAAGAGCAAGGAGCATTATTTCTGCTTTAGAAGGATGTTCTCAGTACAGTCAGCAGCACAGAGCACCTGAATGGAGCACTGAACTTTGGTAAGCATCATGTTCACACAAGCCCTTGGTTTCTATCAGGCATAAGATGTCATAGCCACCAGCCATACCATAGGGCACCTTGACAGATGCCAGAGCAGCTGCTATCACCAGCGATTCCCTCTTGACAGCTGGAGTGACCTGATCCAGCCCACACCGCAGCGAGGTCCCATAGGCTCAAGCTTACCCTGAATTACAGATTTAGAAGTCTTACTAAACTGGTAAAAAACACTTTTGAGTAGGAAGCCTCAGAGTGGAAACCTAGCATCTCATGGCATGAACAGATACATCCCTATCTGTCAAAGGGTTATTTTTTACCATTAGTAAGAAAGACCCCGAGTTGTGGTGGCCAGGGCCAATAAGCCATACAGAGAATAAAAGCCTTAATCATATTAACTCAAGCTCTGACTGGCAGGAATTAAGGAGAATGTTTCCTCTCCTCAAGGAGCACGTGGTGTTGGCCAATACTTAAAACAGGTCACTAGCAGCAGATGGAGTAAAGACCAGATCCCGTACCACTGCAAACACCAGGTGCGTGTAACAACAGTGAAAACCAGGACAGGGTTTTACATTTGCCTGTCCAGGGAGCGCAGGCGAACGTGCAGCCCAGCTTCTTCCCGTTTTGGCATGGCTGGCCAGTGCTTGCCTGCGGTAGTCCTCACAGGGCACACAATGTTTCCAGCTACATTGACCAGCTGATTAGCATTCAAGTGCAAAGCCTAGGTTTCCCGCATACAACGCCAGTGTTTAATGAGCTCATTGTTGAAAAATTCAGCTGCAATTCAGCTCTTCTACTTTATACTTTGCAAGCTGCCACTGTTCCTTTCCTTATCCCCAACGAAGTAAGGCCGCTGCCCACTACAAGCTCACACTTTTGGGTGCTGCAGCTGCCAGCATCATTTGTCCTCCCACCCTTGCAGCACCACATTTCAGCCCTCCACAGAGTGGGGTTCCCTTTAACCATTGTCAAAAGGGGCACAGGAGCAAGTGGAGCAGAAGTCTTGCTGGGACCACCTCCCTTCCCGGGCCCAGCTACCAACGCAACACTGCCCATGCAACAAAGGGCTCCGATTAGCTCACAAAAGCCCGTTGCCTGGTCTCCCACAGCAACAGTCCTGGCTGGGGCCAGTAACACCCAACAGCATCAGGAGTCGGGGGTGTTCAACAGGACTCTTTGTCTCTTCACAATGACCCCAGCCCCCAGGGTGCCCAAGGCAACTTTCAGGTATGAGGACAACCACCCAGCAAGTTACAGAACCTGCTGCGGTCACCTCTGTAAGCTGAAGTAGGTCTTTGTAGCTTGCTGTGACAGCCATCATAGCACCTCTATGGCCCTGCCTCCTCTTGCCCGGCAGCAGCTCACCCCCAGTCCAGCCTACAGCCGACTGGGACACACAGTCCCTACCGGCCTCCTCTCCCTGGGGCTGAAAGGACATCAGTCCCCAGAAGCACAAGATTTTGTGGTGCCAGATGAAACCTTGAGCACAGGTAACCAAAACTTCCCAGACATAGTCTAACTGCAGAGGCCGGGACAGGACTTGCAGGAGAGAGGCATGGGCTGGATCATGGCCTTTCTGCTTATAGTAGCAGCTCTTCACGTTACTACCAGTAGCTCAACTTTAATACAAACCTTTCTGCCAGGCAGGGATCTTCATCCCAGCATCATGGAAGCGGGAACCAAGACGCTGTACTCAAGCTTAATTTGGGTGTATGGGAGACAGCACCAAGCCCAGGAAGCAGAACCATGGATGGTTACAGCACTGCCAGGCAGAGCAAGTAAAGTTACCAAGGATGCTTGGCATCACAATCGCTGGAAGTAGATCTCTAACTCTGCTGCAATGCCCTGAACACTGACCAGACAGGTGGCCCAGGGTATGAAGCATCAGCACCTGCTTTTTCCCAGCCCACCCACAGCATCCTCCAAAGCCCGTGGGTGCCGCCGCCACCACCACTCCGCTTGAGTTCGGGTGGTCCATCCTGAACTCAAGCGGAGCAAAGACAGTCGCAAGCAGTGAGCTACGCGCCGGTCTCTGCTTCAGGCCAGAGTATGAGCCATTCCCGAGGCAGAGGGACAGTGTGGAGATAAGACAGCGCTGGTAACCCACGGCAGCTTCTTCCAGCCCGACCGCAAAACCGCGGAGCGATGCAGACATCCCGCCAAGCACAGGCCGGCCTCTCTACAGATATTCCCCGGGGAAAAGCGCCCGGAGACACTAGAGAGGTAAGACAGAGCCGGAGGACAGGGGCAAAGCCGTCGGGCCGTGCAGAAAAGGACCCCCCCCCCCCCCCCCCCTTCCTCGCCCCCGCCCCCGCTCCACTCACAGGCGAAACATGCGCTCCATGTCCTTGATCTGCCGGCGGCTAAACTCCTTGAACTCAGTGTAGGGGTTGAAGACGGCGGCCCGGCGGGGCTGCGCCGCCCCCTCGTTTATGTCCTGCCGCCGACACAGCTTGGCACTTAGCTCAGCGCCCGCGCGCGCCGTCAAGCAGCCCCGCTCCGCCTCGGCCCCGACTGCTGCCTCGTCCTTGGCCGCCACCGTTTCGCCCTCCACCGCCGTCCCGCTCTCCTCCAGCTGCAGCCGCCGCTGCAGCTTCTGCGCCAGCTCCTCCGAGGCCATAGCCCAGCTCTACCCGGACGCTACCACTACCTCCGCTCTATTCCCAGTGTGCTCCCCCTGGGCCCGCAACTTTATTGCCCCACTTGGAGAGAGCGGGGCGGGACGGGGCGGGACGAGGCCCGGGCGGGGCGGGCACTTAAGGAGGCGCGGCGGGAGGGGAGAACGGAACTTGCACTGCCTGTGGGGGTACTCCCGTGCGTGCACCCACAGTTGTATCCCCCCAGAGCTTGACACCCTCATGCGTGCGCTCTCCTGTGCAGGAATTACCCCCATTCAAATACACCCACACAAGTACCAGGCAGGGACACTTCTTACCCACCCCTCCTCACGTTTAACCCCATGGTCACCCCTCCCCACGGGCAGGGTCGTCGCCTTCACCCCAGGGCAGGGTCGTCGCCTTCACCCCAGGGCAGGGTCCCTCGGAGGCCGCCCCTCCCTGCCCCCCACACTTCTGGCCCCGGGGTGCTCGAGCCATGCGCATCCTCCTGCCACAGCCTGAACTACCCGGCTGGAGACAAGCCCCGGACCCAACCTGGGAGACTAGCTAGGCCACGCCATTCCCCAGGCATCCCACAGCCCACTTCAGGACTGCAGGGATATCAGAGGTCAGGTCTGCCCCGGGCAAGAACAGAGGGATCCCTTAAGCCCCAACATGCACCTCCCCTCTCTTATCTCCTTGGGCTAAAATTAACCCAGGACAAAGCTCAGCTCAGCTCTGGGCTCTCTCCTTCTCCAGAGAGCACAGCATCGGCCCTCCCCACCAGTCTGCTCCCCTTCCCGGGCCAACATCCAGTGTTACCCCTGCTGTCCCCTGGACTGGGCAGGGGACAGGGCTGTCTCTCCAGGGACCCTCTGTCTCTGGCCCTGCTAATAGGTGGCTGATGGCGTCCCCTGAGATGGGATTAGGGCTGCCGCAGGGTGGTTTAGGGTGGCTGCTGATGGGATTTACCCACTGTGAAGGAAAGGGAGAGGAAAGCACTGGCTCGAACACATCGCCTGCTTATTACTCCGCATGCCCTAGCCTGTGCGTCATGGAGAGCCTGTCCTGGTGGCTGTTACGTGTCTGTTTCACACCTCCATGCAGATGATGAGCAGCTCTCTTGACCCTGCCATGATGTGGTGACCTACAGATGACCCTTTTGGGCAAATTAATTTCCACCAAACCTCCTTAGACTGATGATGCCTTTTGCAGCAACTCTGCTTGTGACCTGCTGCCTGACCAGCTCGAGTCTGCCCCAGCGAGAGTCAGGATGGCTGCAGGGCCAGCAGAGTACATGACACAGGAAGGCCACAGAAGGTATACCACACCAGGACTGCCTGAAAACACAGCACCTGAATAGAAGTGATGGAATATGCTGTGCCCATACTGCTTTGCCCTCAGACTGCACCACCTTAATGGTGGAGAAAGCCTGCTTTCACCTGAGGGACACAGGGAGCAGAGCAAGGAGCTGCTGCTAGGATGCTGGCCACCCTGTACACTCATGAGCCCAGAGGCATTTGTCTAGCTGCAGGGTGTCCAGCGACCTGTGAAGAACCAGGGTGAAAACCAGCAAGAGCACAGCCAGGTTGCCATCTGCTGGAGATAAATGTAAGGAGCATGAAATGGGTGGGAAATAAATTGAGGAAAGCAGCAGTCACCTGCAAACAGGACCTGGTAAAGAAGGAGATGGCTTAAAGAAGCAAGATAAGTGTAGGAACCTGTTCCAGGGGATGGTGACGATGATGTGACACTTAAGACCCGCTTGGATCTCTTCCTGGGTGACTTGGTCTAGGTGATCCTGCTCAGGCAGGGGGGTTGGACTAGATGATCTTCTAGGTCTGTTCCAAC
>JAOEGS010010702.1:4722-14929 GCA_025447755.1 Corythornis vintsioides
CTGGATCTGTTCCTGGGTGACTTAGTCTAGGTGATCCTGCTCGGGCAGGGGGGTTGGACTAGATGATCTTCTAGGTCTCTTCCAATCCCTAACATTCTATGATTCTATGAAACTGCAAGGAATTGCCACTCATCTTTACCAATGAAATAATTTAGTAAGTCTAAAAGGCCATATGAGTAATGGTTCTTCCTGTAGCAATTACATCTCAATCTGTTTTGGAAGAGGCATATTAACAAAAGGTGTAAAATACTTTTGAGACTACTGTGCTCTTACCCTGCTTCAACTCCCATTGACCACAAAAAGACTGACAAATTAAATGCTACCTGTGGTCTCTGCCTTCACATTCACTGCACATTTAGAAATTATATCATAAAATTTCATGTAATCTTGGAATACTTGCAGTAGTATCCTAGCCCTCTAGCATCTTTTTCATTCTTTACATTTGGAATCTGCAAAACATTTTTTCTTAAAGAAGAACAAAGCAAACAAAAAGGAACTGCATAATTTTGTTTTAGCCGAATCTCACTAGCTATGCTGATTTTTTTAATACCACCCCAACTAATATAAAACATGAGAATCTAACTTTTCCCTGCCTTTCGTCTTCTAATTCCATTTTAGTTATGCTTAAATACTTCTAACTCCAATCAGAAACTCATTATTTAACATAAAGTGATACTAATGTCAATGAGCTTTAGACTAAACTTACGTTAACAAAGCAATTAGAGAACTAATATTTTTGTTCCACTTTTTAAGTTAAATGCTAAATATTTTTTTAGCTGATTTAAAAATTCGAGTGCTTCACTAGTACCATGGGCTCCATTTTGTTTGTCTTTAACATCAATAAATCCATACTTTTAAATTAAAATTGCCCATTAAGATCCCAATAGACTTGAATGAAGATTTTTCCACTGTCTTTAATAGACTTTGGACAAAGGCGTTATAACAGGAGGAGTTATATTACAGATGGTTCTGGTCCAGGGCTATCTTCCAAGATAATTCAGATGTTAAAGAGGTTGCAGCCTGAGAAAACTGACCTTCCTTGTTGGCAAAGCCTGAGAAGTGCCTTGGAGATGGAAAATATGACTGCTTTTTACTGCTACGCTTGCTTCTGCAGGAAAATGAAAAGTGCATGCTGGTAAGATGAAATAGGTTGGCCAACATCCAACTAATTCCTTTTATTTTTCATGTCTTTCATATACAATTTAAATGTAATTTCCTCCTCTTTTTGAAAGGCTCAATAAATCAATTTTACCCACATATTCCAAAATGCTACTCAAAACTATTTCCTAATTATATCTGATACCGATGTGTGCCAACTGGTAAGAACAATCTGTAACATGCTTCCAACACTAATAATAATAATAAAAAATAGGTTATTTTCTGCTCATCAACCTTGTTTGCTTAGAAAATGAGTTCAACTCAAACCTGCCTGGAAGAGTCATAAACTTCAGGCACACTATTTGCTAGAAATGGTGTATTCTGAGTTCCATCACTACCTCACTATGCTAGGTTCCTATAAACAATGTAACTGCAAAGAATACCTTCTTCAAGGTCAGCAGGGTGGGAGCAGAAATAGTTTGCTCATATTGCAGTTGAGCTGGAAATAATTTCCAGCTCATCTAGGTCTCTATCAAGCACTTTAAAGAACAAGATTATTTGATTTTAAAATCAAACTGTTGCTTCCCCAACACTGAAGTCATTATATGAGATTGATTTTGATATAACCTTTATCAGGGGCATGGGAAATTTAGAGGCATTAACTGATGACCATGGATACCAGGCTGTATATCACAAAGTAAATATTCTTGGTAGTTAAGTGACTGGTAGAAGCTCTGATGAAAAAGAAAAAAGTTCTGTTGCCGCTTGGGAGTTTAATGCTCCAACACTTGTTGCCAAAATTATTTGCAGCTGTAATTCCTGGTGACAGTTACATCCCTAGGGGTATTTCACTGTCAGTGAAAGTCTCTAGTTTAAGAGATAGATATATGACAAGCAAATCACTTCATTACTCTGAAAATACAGTTTCATGCCAGTCATTTTAATACAGTAGGTAAGTTGCATTCAGCTTGCAAAGGTCTTGTCAGAAAGGAAATTGTCATTCAGTGTGGGTGCACAGCTTCCTATAAATACTGGAAACTACACAGTATATATTTGCATTACCATTGCCTTTCCCAGTGTGTTGGGTAAGCAATAACAATTCTTTCTAGTTCAGAGACACTAGTTAGAGTCTTCTTGACCTTCTCATAGATGAGAAAGGTGTCTCCAGCCCTTTGAAGTGCCAAACTGGTTCAGAAGTTTAAAATGTCCACAGGGAGTTATGTATATCAATCTAGCCAATAGGTTCTTTTCTCTTGCAAAAAGAGGAAAAAGGAAGAAACTAGCCTATGGTTCAAGCACATGTCTTGTGGTTAGCTGATGTAGTGAGTGTTTAGGGGATTCATCCTTGAGCATTTCAGGGTGGTGAAATAATTTTGTTATGAAATATACAACCTTCAGTTGAAGGTTGACCTAATTGCTCAGCAGCATTATGTTCCTCTTGCCAGGCTTCTCATGGTTTTATCTTTTAACAACAGCACCAAGACAACCTCAAAGAAGAATATTCATCTTGGAATCAGAGCAGTCATGAGATCATAGCTTTTACAGTTTACCAGCACATACTTTGCCTTGTTGTGCTTGGTAATTCAATCAGAAGATCCCATTTCAAACACTGAGTAACGTGCCAGGCTAACAGTGAGAAAAAATCATGCAATTAAGGTATGGTAATCCTATCATTAGAGCATAATATGCCAACTTTCAAAATTAGTACTATACTTTTAAAAATGTCTTTGGTCAGCTAGTAGCAGAAGTACTACTGGGCTGAGTGAAGAGGACAGGTCTTGACACAAGAAATACTGTTTCAGACTCTGATCTGGTTTGGAGACCAATGACTTACAGCAGGAGCTATATATGGTTGCATTTAAACAGTTATAAATAGGGGTTGAAAGAACTTTTTCACTTTCCCTATATAGCACAATACAAGAAAGGTGTCATGTGATAGCATTAAACTCAGAGAATCTCTTCTAATCTTAAAGAGGACACTAACAAAGAGAAAGAAGTCATCCCTAACAGCATCCCTCTTTCCTCAATTCACTGCAGAACTTCAGTTGGAAATAATCTCAGGCTTCCAATTAAGGATTTCAAGAATTTGAGCATGCCAGGGATGTTGTCAAAAGGCTTCTCAAGAACACAGTCCTCAATGCAATGCAAAAAAAAAAAAGATTTTTTTTTTTTTTTGGTACAGAATATACAAACCCACCATACAACCCATTAATATCTATCCGTTCCAAATATCTTGTATCAAAGCAAATGTAAAGAATGCTAAAAGCAAACTGAACATAGGAAAAACAAAAATTGCTTTCACAGCTAGGTTGTCAGAACCCACTTTCAATATTTCATAGCAGGGAAATACTATCTCAATCAATGAATCTTGGGCTAGAATCCTGATATATGACTTATACAAAGTTGTGAAGACATGAGTGGAACCTGAGCCATTATAGATGTGCTGCTCATATGAATATCACTGAAAAAACAGGATTTTAAGCCTATGGAAATAAGATTCTTGTGCTACCACCATTCATAAATGTAGTGCTAAAAGCAGTACCAAAGCTGATACTTGACTAAACCCATGAAGTATGGGCCTTTTCTGTAAAACTCATGGCCAATCGCTAATGTCTTAGTTACAAGTCATTCTGTTACCTTTTTACTATGATTAATAATTCAAATAAAGGCCTTATTACTGAACACTTTTTACTGATTTTCTATTCAAATAAAGAACCTTTAGAAAGAGTGGTAAACAAAAAAAAAGTGTAGTTTCTACTTCTTTCATATGTACTCTGTCCCTTACACATCAATATTAAACAAGATTTGTATCTACTGAAAATATTTTTCAAAGCAGGGTTTATATTAAACAGTCCAGCTCTTAGAATGAAAACAGCTCTGAGAGAAACCTCCACTACAGTTGTAGCAAAGCTCTCTGGGTACACTATACTGCACATTAGTGTGCTTCTTGGGTGGTTTAAGGAAAGAAGCCATCATAACACCTCTGAGGTAGCCCTATTATAATGGAATAATGTATGCCCTATTGTAATATAGTACTCAGATGAACTACACAATTATCAAATTACCACTTCATTTTATTGAACATAAGCCATAACATATTTTACAGTTTTACAGTGACTTGAACTACTGTGGCTTATGAGTAAATTATAAACCAGTACTTGTAAAAGAAGTACTATTTTGGCTAAGAAAATATAACTTGGTTTTGCTAGCTGTAAGATCTTCAGGTTAGGCAGTGTTTCATTAATTCAGGGTATGAATTCAGCAGAGCCTGTTGTGATAATTTAAAGATTCAGTGTTTAGAGAACAAATTTCTAATATTGTTTCAGGAAGCAAGAGATAACACTTTTCTGCTTTTCTTTTCCGTTGTACTTGAAACTATTGGATGTTTTAACGAACCTTAAAATTGCTTAAAAAGAAAAACTACAGTGACTAGCAGAATCAAATGCAAAATATGGAAAAATATGATTAGGAATAATAATCAGGAAACCTAAAATGCTAAATACATTAAGAAAATGGTATTTGGTCGTAATTTGTTAATTAAAGATTGCATAGTTTGAAAAGCTGAATTAGCTCATAAAAGTCAGCCACAGCTGGTAAAATTCTCCACAGCTAAAGCAACTCCTGTTTTAGCAGGACCTTAGTTCTACTACAAAATTGTCTAGTAGTGAAGACAGACACTTAAAGATAGTGTTTTGCATCCATATGCATATCACAATGAATCAAAATTTTAGCTGCTACTAAGGGATTTGCTCAGCTGGGAAGTGCACCCCATAGTGCAAAGTTTATCCTGAGATTTCCATTTGTATTTATACTTTTCACCCTCCTGTGTCACAAATTTTGTTGTCAAGGAGCACAGGTATACACTGCCAAACATTCCAGTGTATGGGTTTATTTTCTTAAGGTAATGAGAAGATTTAAAAATTTTATTTGCTAAAACCTTTAATTAATACAGAGATATTTTCATATTTGTGCCTGAGTAGCCATATGAAGCAGAATGACAGTCTTCCTAGGAAGCATGTCACACTAGACATATGACAAAACACTGTTCATGCTTCTCAAGTGAAGATTAGTAGCTACTTTTCTAGAGTTGCTGAAAAAGTGAATGTCACTGCCCAAAGGCCAGGAACAGTCTTCTTCCCATGTATACTATACAGAGCATTTTTTTCCAAGCATGCCCTCCCCAAGGATTAGTTGGCTCTTTATGCACTTTGTCATGGTTTAAGCCCACCCAGCTGGCACTAAGCACCACAGAGTCACTTCACTCCTACCCTCTTCTGGTGGGATGAGGAGGAAAAAACTCAACAAAAGACTCAAGAGTCTAGACAAAGGTCAGGGAGGGTTCACTCCTGGGTGGAAGACAGACTCAAATTGGAGAAACAAAATAAACTATTTAAACTGCAAACCCACCACCAATTTACCAGTCAAATCAGAGCAGGACTAGAGATAAATACAACTGGATCTTAGCAATACCTTCCCCTCATTCCTTCCTTCTTCCCCAAGCCCAGAGCTGCTACTTCCAACCCTCCACAGTGCAGGGGTCAGTGAACAGGAGTCAGTCAGTCAGTCCCGGTCCATTCCATGTTGTTTCTTGCACTCCCTCCTCTTCACGGGGAAAAACCTTTGCAGTCCTCTCCCGCTGCAGTGTGGTGTCCCTCTCAAAGGAGACAGTCCTCCACAAACTTCTACCAGCTTGAGTCCCTTCTGTGGTCTTCAGTCCTCCCTATGGACTGCTCCACCACAGGCTTCCCTCATTTACAGCCTTCTTCAGGAGCAGTCCCCTCCTGCAGCATGGAGTCATCCAAGGGCCACAGATAGGACTGTGCCCCACCATTGATTTAAGGGCTACAAGGGCTCAGCCTGTCATCTTACCATGGACCAAAGGGGAATGGTTGACCTGGCATGCGTGTCCTCCCCACTCCTTTCCCACTGACCTCAGTGTCCATATGGTTGTCTTTAGTCCCATTCCTCTCACAAAGAAAGAACTCCCCAAAGGAAACCACCCAGAAAGTTTCTCTCCTCTTAAATATGTTCTCACAGAGATGCTGATGGGGTAGACCTTGGACAGATGGGTCCAACTTAGAGCCGAGGGAGCCACAAAGCTTCTTACAGGAGCCATGCCAGTAGCCTCCTCCTTAGGTACTGAAATCACCCCCCAGGCACAAAACCAAGACACAATTATACAGTAGAAAGCATTTTTACTTTACAGTAAATGCTAATTACTATGATTCTCAAGCAAACACAAAGTACAGTTTCTCAGCTGATAAATACTCTCTGGGGACAAGTTTGAAAAAACATTGTGTCTTCATACAGATGTGTTCCACCTTTCAAATATTTACAATTTAGAAAGTATTTCCTTAGTCTAAGAATATTATTTAATTATATTAAGTCTACTGAAAGACCAAGCAGCCAAGAGTGGGGTCCATAATTAGTAAGTACAAGGACATCCTCTTGAAAAACGAAGGATTTTATCTTTCAACAGAGGTAAATTGTAATTTGTCCTTGACTTCGGCATATACACAATTGCCATTTTTCTTTTGTGGCTGAAAATCAGTAAAATTTACAAGATTATGAGACTAAATCTCTCAGGTTTCATCCAGAGTTTCAGCCCTCCTCCTGCACACAGACTCATCAATATTCTCAAATCCTGATTTGATTACCTTACATTACAGATATAGCACCTAATTAGAAGGAAAGATCAAACTGTTTCCATCTGTAACTCATTCAAATATTTGCCCCTGACACTGCAGTAGCACTGGCCACAGGTAGGACAGCACAGTTCATACTCACCATGCTGTCCACCATGGAACTCCAGCAACCAAGCATTGGTCTACTATTGACAGTTCAGGTGCCTGTACGTCCTGTCCCTGCTTACCCTTCCTTTTCCTTCCATTCATGTCTGATTCAGTGTCAACAAATTGTATATTTTTCTTCTCCGTGTGTGGGTCAAAGATTTTTAGCTATGAATTTTCAAAAGTTGACAAACAGAAATGTTGACTTAGCAAAGATTTTATCAGCTTTGCTTTAATTGCTAGAAGGGAATAACTAGTGATAAAAATCATATGCCTTATTAATATATAAATAAATTATGATAGCAGCCTTTGTATCTCTAGGAGCTTGGGTAAAAAACAGCTTGTCATGCCTCGGTGGCATTTACTTTTCCATCTGTCAATATTTGAAAGATTTTATTACTTTGCAGTGCCAAGTTTAAAATGGCTAATGGAAATATTAAAATGGAATTAATCTAACTAAATAAAACTAGTTCTTCATGGGTTATTCCCTTGGAAGTGACTTAATGTGCTTTTTGAAACAAAGCTATAGTGGGAAAAGGGGTTATATTTAAGTTTATATGTTGTTCATTTACTTTCACTCAGAAACTTTCTTTCCCAAGCAAAGGCAAGCCATGGTGCTTTATAATAACTATACCTCAAATATTTACACTCTGATATACACAGAGGAGAAGGTTCAGAAGTGGCCAGAGGGTTCCCAGCTCTACTAACTTACCAAATGTTCTACTTTGTAAAAGCAGCAATACTACAGAGACAACTAATGACCCGTGCCAGTAACATCACTGCACTGCAGTAAGTCAACACTGAAAAGCTTTGACAGTCTAACAGTAGTGGCCTAACATGAAAATCACGCACAGCTCTAGCTGACAATTCAGTGTTCAATAATAATATATAATAATAATAATGCAGTGTTCACACTTCTGGGTGTTAACAGAAGACCTTTGTCAAATGAGAACCTCCCCGTCAAGTTCAGTTTGCTGCCTGCAGTGACAGAAAAACTTTGTCATCTGTGGAATGGATGCAGCTTGCATTTCTTGAGGGGGACTAGAATAGTTGCAGTTACAGACCCATCAATTCTAACAGGAATATTTCCAGGCAATTTATGAAAGAATCATAGAATAAGATAATTAATTCCCCTTTACAATTCTCATTGTACCCTTTAAGGTTTACACTGGCTTCTATCTTTTTCAAAAGAGTTTAAGTTACCTTCAATTTAAAAAAAACAAAACCAACCAAACAAAAAACCACAACTCTGTTCATTTTCACTTCAGAAAGCAGCAAACAAAAGACTCAAGAAACGAAATAAAATGTAGAAAGCACTACAAGTGCCGACGGCTGAAAGAGAGCCTCACTGTAGAATCAGCAAATAAGCAGAGGATGGCAAACCAAATACAGATATAACCATAATAATGTTCAAGACAGTCAAACCACCTGCTAAAACATGGGGCCACTCCACCATCTCTACTTTCTAGTCTAATCCTTCTGAAGAATTTACAGCCATCCAATATAGCACTCGAGCTGTCCAAATATATCATCCCACCATGTTTCTGTGATGGCAACTATATTGTAGCTTTCCTTCTGTACAGTGGCTTCCAGCTCATCGTGTTTGTTGCCCACGCTGTGTGCATTGGTGGAGATGCCCTTGAGCTGGGTTACTCATCCCATCACATTTTGGGAGGCAGAAGGCCTAATTCCTGCCTGATCATTCCCAGGTGGTTCTGTGATTTTTAGCCCATCAATACACCTTCTGTCTTTGCTATCACATGATACTCCATCCTCTACCTCCACTTGTATAGCAGACAAAACCTCATTAGCCTGCCAACCCACAAACATTTATGTTCCACAACCCTGCTGCTAACACCAGCCTCAGAAACAGGTATTGCTCTTATGGGTCTTCCTATTTCTCATTCCCTGCAACTGGAGGGACAGAAGAATACTACTTTTGCTCCTGATCCCTTGAGCAGTCATCCCAAGGTTCTGAAGTCTCTCCTGATTGCCATCAAATTTTTTGTTTCAAGATCAAAACGTCATCTCATCTTCAAAGCCAAAATTACTCCAGACAAGAAGACTGAAGGAATTGTGAGAGGAAGACAGATACACATCAGCTATCTGCAATTAGATCTCCTGTTCCATATGCACACTGGCAGGGGTATGTCTCTAGCATGGTTGCTACCAGCAAAGCTCTCTTGTAGCTGTTAACAGAAATGCTCAAACAGTTTCCAAGGGAAGCACAGGCACAAACAAGACAAACTAATAATGTGCATGGGACTTGATAAATGACACTACCCTTTTAGGCACCATATACACAGAACGTGTTTTACAAGTATATTAAGAGAACAGGGAGTAGGAAGACAATATAGCACAAATTTTGAGTTCACTCATCTTGCTCTTCCATCACACAATCCATACAGTGGCAGTTTCCTGCCACTTTTTTCTTCCACATTAGAAGTGTGTCAGCTTTTTCATTCAACATTCAGACTCATTCCCAGTGAAAATATACCACAAATGTTGGAGTTTTTGAAACTCCAAAGGAGAAATTGTCATGAGTCTTTATAACAGCCTATATGAAACTGAACCACTCCTTCATTCTGATCTTTTAGGATACCACAATCAGCATCTCAAACTTCTAAATATCAGTTCAGGGAGCCTCCTGCAACTATGCAGGTACATTATTGGTTCACAAGTGATAGATTCAATCTATCTATTTCCAATTTAATTTAACCACCCAGGCCATACAAGGCACTGGAGTGGAATGTGGTTGAGACAGAAGGCAATTAGTGAGCCACAGCCCACCCTCTGGATTCTTTACCCCTTTCTTTTTTCAAATGCCCCAAATTGAAAATATCTAGAGAATAAACAGGAGTTCTAATGCCAAACAACTGTAAAGACAGGTATTCACTGGTCTATATTTTTCAAATTTCCAAATGATGGCACAGGAATCAGGGAGGAATTACTGAAATAGAACTATATGCATTTCTTTTTCTGCTTTAACTTGGTTAAATAATATGCTGCTATTCTCATTTCATAGAAAGGAATACGGACATAGATTAACAGGGATATATCCAAAGTCCCTTATCACTGGCAAAACTGTCAGTAAAGAAAGCTGTATCTTTTTCACTTGTTTTCTGACTAAAGATCCACATTGTCTCCTGCCATCATTGTCTTGAGTGGAACCTCTTACACTTCTTCCCTTAAATTTTTTTCTGAACACCAGGACAACTGACACAACACACCGGTGAATCACATAATCACAGAATGTTAGGGGTTGGAAGAGACCTAGAAGATCATCTAGTCCAACCCCCCTGCCTGAGCAGGATCACCTA
>JAOEGS010010702.1:15029-26965 GCA_025447755.1 Corythornis vintsioides
CTGTCCTTTAGCTACTTCCCAATCCACCTTATTACACCACGACTCAATCCACACTTCTTAAGCTTGGCTGTGAGGATTCCATGGGAGACAGTAAATATTTTGTTTTGGAACAGATCTTTAAAGGTCATCTTGTCCAATGCCCTGCAGTGAGCAGGAATATCTTTAGATCTGAGCACCATGACTCATTCAAAAAGAGATGGAATAAAATGGCTGTAACTGACTCATTATAATTTAACATTTCTTCTCTGGAGACAGTCATGGTACCAGTACATTACCTTAGATGAGAACAAGGCATAGCCAGTCATCTTCACTTTATAGGCTAAAACAACACTGAACTGTGTACATTTAAAATCATGGAAAAAAACCCAGTGGCGAGCTTGAAGGTTATAGCATAAATGATTTATGAATTTAACTATGAAAAATATTTTCAGAACTCACATGCAAAAAGCCAGGATGCTCATCCATATCCACATCATCAAAACTTCTATTGTCAATTTACATTATGTATAGGCAATACGGTAATACAAACCTTACCTCAATTCTGCTTATAATTGCCTGCAAAAATACAAAATTCATAGTACAAATTAACTTTAAGCCATAAACATTATTTTGACCAAGTCTCACTAGTCAGCAGTATAGCATTATCTGGGTAATCTGACAGGACTAGGTTTATTAATGCAACATCAATCCTGCTCTTAATTCCAACTTGGTTTTTTTCTCTGAATCAGTATGCAAAATATCTCATGCCTACACTAGTCAACATAAGACTCAACATTCAAGACTATATAACACAACTGCTTACAAGTTCAACAAATGCACTTAACCTCAAAATGAATTATAACTATTATTTTTAGATTTTGTCAACACTCTCCCTCATGCATTGCCTAGCAGCATCATCTCCTCCTTCAGGGATATTTTGATGTCAGTCCACTTGCAGAAACATTTTGCCATAGACTCAGCTGTAACAGAATGTTATCTCCAAAGTTACCCATGTGGCTCTAAGAGTAAAATCAGGAATCCTGACACTTGTATCTAGGACACCAAACTTTCATATGGCTAAAAATGTAGGAGCATATAATATACTATTTGCAATGAAATGCTATCAAGATACGGGCACTGTAAGAGATATAAGGATCTCTACCAAGTTAACACTGAGTTATGCCTCTCCAGTATGCATTAACACAGTAAAAAAGTTACAGGAATTTTGAAGATACAAAAGGATTTACAAACTGGGTGTATTCCAAAAATGATTTTCCCACAAGCTGATGAAAAAATATGTTTTCACTAATAATTGTAAGCCTTCACTAAATCAGTTTTTCCCTGTAGTCTCCTGGATTGTAGTGAACTTGTTTATTTTAAGTGCTCTGATCTTGCAGATGAAAATGTGAATCTTGTTGGTGTTGTGATATGGTTTAGGTATTACAATTTTATGGGAACTGTCAATGGAAGGACAAAAGAGCAATAAGTGAGATTCTGTGGCCAGCTGTTTCAGGCTAATGCTGTGACACAAGATGTTCTAATGGTTCAAGTGTCAGAATCAGATTATCAAATCCAAGCACCTGAAATGGGATCCTCTGACAAAAATATCTTCAAAATCGTAAGAAACTGAGCAATGACTAAAGAAAGAGTGACCAAGGGATGTTTACCTTCTGAAACATGTGGAGTTTAGGGAGTAGTTGAAAAATGTTATTTAAATTATTCTGAAATGGTATTGAATTTTTATATTCCAGGAGGAGTGACAGTGATAATAAATAAATATCCAGCTCCTGACCTACTGGTAGGACACCTCAAGAAAGAGGTAGTCTGACATGATGTTGAGTGTTCCAAAATGCAGTTATATAGTAACTAAGGCTGGGACACGATAAAAAACATTTCTTCTTTTAAAGATTCTCTTTCACATTCATTCCTTGAATTATCACCTTTACCCTAGAAAATGTATTTCCTACTACTGAGAATTCTGCTGTTTCACACATGAAAATGTGTCAAGCCAGAAAAACTGCCACGCCCATGTGGGATAAACACAGGAAAACACTGAAGAATAACATACATGTTCGTGTTTACCTGTGGTTCTTCCAGGTCTACACAACTACAAGGTTGCAACACCTAAATTGTGCCAACAAATATTGCAGCACTTAAACCAGTAGAAGACAATAGGTATTTCTGATTAAAATATGTGTTCACAAATCAAAAGCTATGAAGTAATCTGCCTCATAATAATATTCATCTGATAATTTCCATATTATCATGTTCACTCAGTTCAGAAGGTAGCAATACAGACATTACAAGTTATCTGCCTAACAAATATTACCTTGATGCATATGATCAAAAGCTAACTGCCACTTTTGATAAAGATACTGTAAGTCTCCCCTGTGCTTAGTCTGTTTTTCAGTTAAACAGTAAGTGGGGTACCAAGAAATCTGTAATGTTCCACTTAGTCAAGACCAATCCTGAGACACAAACTATATATAAACTTTTTTCACAGAAAGTGAAAAAAACAGTCTTGAGAAAGAGATGTCTTACACACCCAAAGTTTATTGCCATGACCTTGTTTAGAAAAGAGCAAAAATACCTAGTCAAATATGCTGTTGAATACCTAGGCATGTTGCTTTGTTTACATATTTCAGATATTGCTGTTGAACTCTCCTTTAGGCATGAAAGATATTTTGAAATTTTACCAAAAGCAAAAGTAATATGTGCAGTTTGTGAAATGATTTAATTACTGCGCAGCTGGTTGGTAAGAGTAATACTGAAAAGCCATAGAACTAAGCTGTAATCAGTTGTGTATGGTTGCAAGATTGTGTTTCAATGAAAGTAAAATAAATGTGGTTGATGCAAATACAAAACATTAAAAATGCCCAGACTACTGAAAACCGGGGTCAGAGCTGCTGAAGCTATAAATCAGTGATATATAATCATGACCAACTTTCCATCAAGTTCTAAATGACTGTATTTTATTTCATTATTTAATGTATGTCCCTTAAAGAGACTTGTAGTAAAATAGTTTACCTGTTTTCTTTGCTTTTTCCTCTTTCTTTAGATTGATGAAAAAAACCTTCACCTCTTTTTGATTTACTGTAAATAGAGGGGAGGAGGATGACTATGGCAATTTTATTGCTGGAAAACTGGCACATCAGTTATTTGGGAAGGTATTTGCTCATCTCATCAGCTATGTTGTATACTAATTAAATTGATGGATAGTTGGACAGGGAGAAATCTTCAAAGCTGTTTTAGGAATGCTGGAGGCACTTGGTAGAATCAGAAATGCAAACAGCTTGACTGTTAGCAGGATATAATTAAATGCACAAGTGATGTTACGATACTGCCTGTGGGTTATCACTGAGCCTTCTCCCCATTCCCACCCTCAAACTAATGGCACTACATTAAGGAACTCAAAAGACTTATGCAGCTAGTTTATTCTTTGCAGAAGCCTATTCTTTAATTATGTTCTTATTTGCTTGGCATATTTTACCTTGCATTCAGTGTTGACATGACACCCTAGATGAACATCGCTTACATATGGAATCACACGTCAGGTCACATGTAGTGCAATATGCACACCGGCAGCAGTTATGCCTGCCAGTATTGTGTTAAGGCAAAAAAATAGAGAAATCTGAACTTGAAAAAAAAAAAAAAATCCTAACCAAAATGTTACTTCTATTCAAGCAAGCGTACAAGCAGTCTGATATTGTGACAAAGGCCATGAAAATTTTTAGTAATATCAGAATTTATTTGAAGTATCTAAGGGGAAAAGAATAAAATTGTTCATTTTGGCAAGATATAATTGATGAGAATGTAATATTTATCAGTTCACTGAATTCTTATTTAAAGGCTACACATTCAGTATAGATGCAATAAAATAATCTTTACGTTTTCAAGTTTTCACTATGCTCCACAGTATGAACTCAGATTTCAGTTCTGGCTACCACTAAATCAAATGGAACAGGACAACTTTCATTGCACCCCTACCTCACAATCAGTACTTCAGATTTCAAAAGGCATAACCACATCAGTCTCTTGGTT
This sequence comes from Corythornis vintsioides, assembly GCA_025447755.1. Classification (NCBI taxonomy): domain Eukaryota; kingdom Metazoa; phylum Chordata; class Aves; order Coraciiformes; family Alcedinidae; genus Corythornis; species Corythornis vintsioides. The sequence continues at coordinate 19,050 of JAOEGS010010702.1, forward strand.
CCTGACTTCAGTCTTGTTACCCCGTAATAAAGAGGAATAAAAAGAAATTTTTCTCGTTAAAAAGCTAAGTTAGATTAATGCTTTTATAGGAAACCAGTCTCAGCAACCTGTAGATCATGACTTATTGAACAGTTCCGAAATTACTCACCCCGATAATATCTCATTTCAATGTTACTTATTTCTAAATATCTAAACTACTCACTTTATACCAAAATGCTTCTGCTACTTGCTTGACTTGGCATTTTCCAGCAAAATGCCAATGAAATGCCAACTTGAACAGAACAAAAGGCAACAGAAGGGAAACAGACATACAAAAAAATAAATACAAAAACTCCAAAGAATCCAGTCAGGATAGTAGATTTATCCTAAAGTCAAATAAGGGCAAAAAACATGCAGCACTATCACCTGCAAAATCTCAGTATTGTGAAACAAGAATTTTAATTAATATTTTGTGTTTTGTTCTTGAAAGAAAAGAAATTTTGTGCAATGTCAACTTTCTAGGTTCCTATGTGATACAGGAAATGTCCCTGTAGATGAGATCTTATGATGGAGAGAGGGAAGACTGACCATCACCTCTTTCCCATGTTCTCCATTAATAAGGGTATTCTGCAACCTGAGAAAATCCCAGCAGCAAGACAAGATTCACACTGACTTCACAAATAACAATTCTGCATTGAACTTCAGTTGGGAGCTGAATGCCATCAGCCAGAAAGGAGATGTAAGGTGTCAGCCAGCATTGCTGTGTCCCTGAACACTGCCAGTGCAGACCACCTTCACAGCTTCTGAGCAGGCAGAGAAACACAACCACACGAGATAGTACAGGTACAACTCACATATCAAACCATTCTATGATGACTGTAATATCACTCAGGTACTACTCTTGCAGAATGTAGAGCCTTGACTGCGATGCCACTTGTCACCCATCACTAAAAATGCAGAACTTATAGCAGTGATTTGGACTGAAGTGAGAAAATAAGCTCAAGGTTACACAGCACAGTCATAACCTCCAATAGATAGGTCTGGGAATTAACAAAAATTGTCTCTTTACTACTAAGCTTTCTTAGTACAACACCTCCAAACATTAAGTTTCCCCCTGCTAGTTGGAAACAATGTACAATGCAGCCACTAGAGGAGAATTCAAAAGAGGAAAACTTGCTCAGCTAATGTGTTTTTGCTATCAGTCCTACTAGAACTAAATCATACAGACTTATATGTTACTAGTTCTGTATAAACAAGAAGTTGCAATGGTGTTAGAAATGATGGACAATAAAGATAAACACTAGTTCAGATGGATTACTTCATGTTTTCAGCTAAGAACAAAGCAAAATTTTCATCAGCACTGGCAGTTGAATTGCAGTTGCTTATTTGCCAAAAGGAATTTGAGTCAACTATTTTATAGTATTCAGCAGCTTATTTGATTTTTCCAGCCTTGTTTATGAACAAAGGCAGCACTCCAGTTTTTATGAAATAAAGTGACATAATAGCAGCTCAATTGGATTCTCTCTGCCATTTCATAGAAATACAAAGACTATGTGAATGCTATTACGGGATTTGAAGTTTAACATGTTGGCCCTTGTTAACAATCCCCACCCATCTAAAAGTTCTTCTTAATTGTATCACTAGCACACGAACTCTCTGTAAATGATCACTGTTCCAGAAATTACGTATATTTCAGAGGAAGTTTTGACAGAAAATTAAATACTGCAGGGTGGGTTTTTTCACTGCCATAGCCCTTGGAAAGAATTTAGCTCAATGAAAGCAGTTCCTTCTATTAAGATATTCATTCTCATAAGTATTAAAACAGAAGTAAAGCATAAGAAGACCTCCACTCAAAACGGACATGATACTTTCTAGCACTTTTCTGAAGTTTGCCTTTTTGGTGGTGTTTTGAGACTTGTGATTCCTTAACCTACCCAGTTTGATCTAAAATCTGCTGCTATGGGCAATATAAGTAAAGCTGATCTTGTTTCAGTATTCTTTGGATCAGGCCCCTTCTTTGTACCAATAGAGTGACTGTGGAAATGGAGAATACCTACAATACCCAGAATCAATTATGTAAGTAGGGACTTATCATCTATGGACTGTTTTTTCTTGTAGGTTGCCACTAATTGACTCAGCTACATCCATCCACCCAAAACATATTATGTACTATAGAGGCCATTTCCAGAACCACCACACTGCTGTAAATATGTAATGTAAAAATGTGTATGTAAATAGTTTAGTTTCAAGAAAATTCAAAACAAAATTACCGACACAAACCACTGTTAGCAAGACATCTTTTTACACTGTAAACAACCAGGTTTTTGTTGATGATTCCATACATGGATAGCAATGCAGTGGTTAAATTCACACACCGTCTGCATGTTCCTCACTAACCACGCATGAGAGTTACAGAGGCGATTCCAGCTCTCTAAGCAGATATGATGAAACCCCTGTATTCCTTGATCCACTAACACTGATTTTATTTACATCCTTATCATGAGGAAATACCAGCATCTGGCCAAGTAATACAACATTATTACATTCAATGCACTTTCTATTGTGCAATATGGAGGGGGAGGAAACTAGAAGAATAGCTGCTTTCCAATGACTCCACAGTAGGTAATGCATATGAGACTAAGCTAAAAGAAAGAGTTCTGCCTGGGTGTTTCACCCCAGAACAAAACAGATTGTGTTCCTTAGAGGAAAATCTTTGTGATTATACTGGCAGTGCCCTGAGAGGAGACAATGTATCAGTGGAAACAGGACTGACAGTATAGTTGAACTGTCATTTAGAGAATTATTGTCTATCCCTTTCTGCTAAAATTTACCATTCCAAGAAGAAAAGTAGCCTGCTCCCACATAAACATGGTACTGTGTGCTACTTTTTTTTGCCCATTTTATCAGCAGTACACCATCTGATGAGCTTGTATTATATAAAACTTACTTCCATCACAAAAATGTTTGGCTGGCTGGAAAGTAGTTATAAATATGTTTGCTCTAAAACAAGTAGTAACTGTAACATGCTGAAACAATCTTTAAGAAAAACATGTATTGCTTTCATTACCTTTCTTATTAGGAAATGGAACTTATAACTAAAATGGAAAGAACCAGTACAGTATAGTGCTGACATAGTTACTGATTATGGGAACAGGCTCAAACAGGTACCTTCATGCTTAGGCTTCTAAAGCCATTTCAGAGTTCACAAATCACTGCTTCGTCTTTGGCGCTTCTACTGAATAGACAAAAAAAAAAAAATGGAAAGGCAGGGAAAAAACTGTCAGGACTACTGATGGTCAAAACCTGTTTGATGTTAAATCAACAACATTGTTTTTCCTTTTCTCCCCTGGTAAGAAAAAAATTCCGCTGAAATAACTTTTTAGGCCACTAGCTAGCATAAACACTTCCCCTTTAAAATCTGGATTTATAACTGGATGCTTTCCTTATATTCTCTAACAGTAACCAAGAAAAAAAACCATTTGGGCCATTTTCTCAGGCAGCTGAGTTATAGAAGCTGCTGACAACATTCTGGAATAGAAGCTTTCAGCAAAAAGCAATATGCAGTATCAGTCAGACTTCGTCAGCCAAGCAAATGTATATTTTAACCCTGTTAAATTAATACACTAGATACATATTAAGGGACTGATCTGGGAAACAGAACCTATAGATAACTTTCTTTGCTTGAAGCACAAATTAAGTGAAAATAAAACCAAACATTTCTAAGCAGTATTAACATAATAAATCATAAAAGGCAGAAAAGTATTCCATTCACAGTGGGGACAACTGAACTAAAATATTTTATTTTGGGATATTATTTTTAAAAATGCTGCTGTTCTGAGATGGTCTCCTACATAGCTTAGAAAAGTGGTAGGTTTAACTAGAAGTTTTGTAGGATTGTTTTGGGGTTTTTTTGTAGTTTGTTTTGTCCTACAAGTACAACATCAGAAAACATGTTTGTACAAAACTATGTCAATGCTTCAGGAACTGTCTTAATTTTTAAATTTCTAGGTTCTAGTTTAGGAAAAAAAGAACTTATAACCCATCACAGTGCTTAACTATGCTTACATACACAATGACATAAATTTTTTAGAGATCACTTTTTATTGGTTGTAAGATTAAAATATACAAACAGGTACTAGCAAACAGTGAATTCCGTAACACAAGACACACAAACTTTGATTACTTGTGATAACTTTTTGTTTCTTTACTGTCCCATCTGAGGCACATCCTTCTCTTCACTATTCCTTTCCATCAAAGCTTTTTGAAGAATATATTCTCATTTTTAACAAGGCCCTGGTACCAGGAAAGTTAATATTCCACAAGAAAGTTGGGCTAAACTTTAAATTAGTGCTTTTTGATAGGTTTTGCTTATCAGTATTATAATTTCAGCAATTTCTACAGTTTGTGGCAGCATATACAGTTCTGTACTGTAATAAACCCCTCTTCATGGTTTTTAAGAGACTATGGAGATAAGGATTAGCCAGTAAATACCGCTATTGGTACCATACATCTTTCCGTGCCACATGACTGACAGTTTGGCATAATCTCCTGCCTCCTAATCCTCTCCTGCCTGCCTAATTTTCATGGACTTTTTTAATTTTATTTCACACAGGAGTAACTTTTTATTAAATTCTGGGATTCACAGATAAGCAAGTTTTACTTTTGTGTGTGTGTGCAGCACTCAGCATGCTTTAACCTATTTTCAACACTTGAACTCAATTCCTCATCTACAGTGCTCTGCATGCTGAACTGGCAGAAACTGTTGCTCAGAAACAAATTCTGATCAATGCAGCAGCTTTGCTTTTTCATCTAGCTTCAGCCCTACACCAGGACACATATTCACTCAGTTCCATTGGGAAGTTTCACTAAAATGAAGGAAAGAAGGGCTGGTTTATTTGGGACATTAGGAAACATTTGCAAAAATGTTTTGACATCTGTCTCAACGAGTGAATTAATTCTCATTGTTTTACTTTTATTTTTGCTTACAAAACCTGCCTGGAAAATTTTATGGAATTTATCTACATTTTCATGTGTTCTCTAGAGGAGAGTTAGCCTCAGGTCAGCTGAAAGGAATAAATTCAAACACCTTTTAAAAGCTCTCCATCATTCCAAGTATTGTGAATGATGATTCAGTTGCTCCCACCAATCTGTAAATATGTACTGGATAGGTTAGGAAAATTTCATGTAAATTTTCTTGAGAATATGAAACATCTTTGAAAGTAACTCGAGCCATATTTGAAGACAATGCTTAAGTACTTTCTCTACAATATTATCTTGAATTTATGAATCTATAGTTATTAAAACTTTTACTCCTCTTTTTGAACTCATGGTTCCAAACATTTATGACCCTTTATCCTTTTGACAGTGGCTCAACTAAAGATGTTCTCTTATTTGCCTTTCTGTTCTTTCATACAGAAAGTATGTTACAGAGGCACACGTCTTCTCAAACTTTCAGGCTCCTCTTATTATCTCCTCTTCACCATCCTTCTCTTTGTTTTTATATATTCCCCAAAATAATTGCTCATAAGTAGTCCAGCCTCCCTAGGTAATACAGGAGACCAAGCACAGAAGAAAGCAGTTATATGTATTTCACTGACTCAGTTATGTCTGAGCATTGTTTAAAAAAAAAAAAAAAAATCTCTTCGATAATACACACATTAAGAGATACTTAGGGTTTTTTTTTTAATAATATTTTGGGTTGAGTTGTTGTAGTAGGAAATTGTGGGAGCACCTTCTGTGGTTTCTGAAAGAGTGAAAGTGTTTGGTAGGTGTGGCTTAGCAGTAATTCAGCTCCCTTGAACTCACTGATTTTTATTCTTTGATTGCATTTTTGGATGGGCATGAAAATTAAGCTCTTATTAAAGCATCAGATATTTTTTCTTCTACTTGCTGTTTTTCACAAGAAATGAAGAGATTAGAGACATTGTAACATCACATGTTAATGACTATACCACAAAATAGTATCTGTAATTCAAAGGGATACATGAATCACCTAGCCCACTGGTCTCTAAATCAGAACAAAATTGAATCAAAATATCATTGTCATATATGCGAGATTTACTGCACTACTACTATGTATAGCCAAAGCTGAAGAACAAATACAAGGAAAAAAAATATTTAAAAAGCACCTGATTTTTTTCTTACAGTTGATAATTTTGTCTACATTTGACTTGTACTTCTACATATTTGCCAAAAATGTTTGATATACTAAACTTGAAATATTGTTAATCATCTACAAGAGAACAGAGTAGACTATTCAAAACATTAAAGCTTTGAATCTTTTTTAAACATTGAATAAGGATTGCTGGTGATATTTACTGTATTTTTAAGTATATGTTATAAAGGTCTTTGTGGACTACTTTAATCCTTTTTTCTATCAACTATGTACCTTCAAAGTTCACTCTGGCATTTCTCCTACACTTGACAATATAGGGTCAAGAAAAGAGGAACAAACTTCATTAAAGGGTTATGAAAACTGCACAAATTCCCATTCGAAGAAGGGACAGTACAGTTACTCATTCCTTACAGTGTTCATCCAGTTTGATATAGGTAATTTAAGGAAATATAATTTCTGAGCCTATAAAAAAAATCTTCCCATGCTCCTTTAACCAACATACACTCTTGAACAGTCTTAGGTTCTCTCTGCCTGTATTAAACTTCTGCCCAATCTGTTGCAAAAATGACTTAGTTTCTGCTTTTGTAGATTAACCCCCAAAACCAGTGAAAAATATTGTAGCTCAAACACTTCACCTTCTGTAACTGCAACCAGATTTGTGATTCCTTACTGACAGGTCTATCACAAAGTTGCAAAATAGAAAAGATACCAAACCAGAATTTTAAGTATCCAGGTGACACAGTAGGAATTTCTCAATTATATAACAATTTTCTCACATCTTAGCACTGAAGAGGTTACTCTTCCTTGTAAAATTTAGCTAGACTTCAGATTATATACCTGAAGTTTTCTAGCTAGAATTTTCCCCCCTCCTTAGAGAGTTGTTCTTGTTGATTTTTGTATGTGTGTGTGTGGTTTTGTTTGCAATCTGCTTAATTTGAATTATTTTTAAAACTGGGTTGAACTATTTTCAAGACCAAGCTGGTATTGTATTTCTCTAGCATTAAATACTGCACTATTCTGCAAGGTGACCATGGAGTTTCTTGGTCTTAAAGCAGGGGCTCAAAACTGAAAGGAATCTTCCCAGTCTCATAAATGTAAATGCATGCCTTTGGCACAGCCCCTGCAGTCTAAAGGGCTTCCTTCACAGGTCTGGGTTTTGGATTTTTTTTCTTTTTAGATTACTAAACTCTTATTCAGAGACCAGACGAGGTGGATATGTCAGAAATCCACCAGCGTATGTATGCCCTTCTCCTAAATTGAGCAGTTAAGGGGGTGGGGTGGGGTGTGTGTGTGTGGGGCGGGGAAGGGTGTGTGGGAAATGTAGGGCTGTTCTTCCTTAGTTAGTACCCTTCTCAAAGAGGGATCAAGCCAGAGCGATGGCAGCAGAGAACTGCCCTGTTGCTCACTACATGACTACAGACTTGCTTTGAGCAGAGGAAGTGGAAGTTTATAAATCATCTGAAGAGCAAGAGAGACCTGCTGCTTCTTCGCAGAGATCACTTGTGTGGTTGGCCTCGATCATCATGACTGCAAAAAAGGCAGAAAAAAAAGTAAGAGCATAGAAGTTGAATCAGAAATAAAGGGACTTTGGCCAAGGACATGGAAATAACAGATAAAAGGTCACAAGAGCTTTCCCAAACTTATAGGTTGAGGCCCCACACTGTGCTCTTTTTGCCTTCCAGAAAGTTATTATTCTTCATCAAAGAATAGTAATTTGCTTCATACCAAGAGCTCAGATCAACCATCGCTGCTGGATGAAGCGGGTACCCTGGTGACTGAGGACAGAGAGAAGGCTGAGTTACTGAATGCCACCTTTGCCTCG